>PYUH01000036.1:2637427-2724354 GCA_016808085.1 Suaeda aralocaspica
GGGAAACTGCTTGATTTTGTCATTTATTTTATCTACCTTAACATGTAGTTTTCCTACCTGATTTTTTTTTCTCCCCCCCAACCATAGATGTTCCTTTTTCGAAAGCCATTTTATGAAGCGATTTACTTCGACCTCCCATAGCATCCGGAGGTAGTAAACTCGATAATTTTAGGTTTTTATATTTTGTATCATCTTAAGCACTATTTATTTTATTTTCGGCCTGGTATTAGAGCTAAACGGAAATGATATCTATTCTGTTCACTTAGCTTATCAATTTGTTATAACCCGATCAACACCGTGATTCCACCTAAATTACACCCTATTCATCCTTTTTTTTTTACGTAAGTGAATAACAAAAAAAAAAAAAAAAAAAAAAGTTATTCACTACGTAAAAAAAAAAAGGATGGAAATAAGGTGTGAATTATAGGTGGAATCACGTGTTGATCGGGTATAACAAATTGATAAGCTAAGTGAACAGAATAGATATCATTTCCGTTTTTAGCTTCTTATATACCATTTGCCGAAAATAAAAATAAATAGTGCTTAAGATGATTACAAAATATATAAAAACCTAAAATTATCGAGTTTACTACCTTCCATTTCTATATGTTGTTTATGTTTATCGAAGTAAATCTTTCATTTTAAATGTCTTTCGAAAAAAGGAACATATATGGTTGGAGAAAAAAAAAATCAGGTTGAGGAAAACTACATGTTTAAGTGTAGATTAAATATAAATGACAAAATCATGCAGTTTCCGTTTAAATTAAGCTAAAATCACAAGGAAAGAAGAAGATTACTTACAGATTTAACGGTATCAATATAAGCTTTAGAGGCATTTTCAGGAGACCAAACAACCTTCATTGTTAATCCTTTCGAATTATATCTAATATAATTTAAATTAGAATATATCACTCTATCTATATATAAGTGTATATATATTATATAGTTTGGTGATCAGTTGTTTGTATTTGGGTTCAAAGAATTGTTATTTGATTTTTAAGACAAAGAAAAATAACGAGAGTTTGCTTGAGAAAGAAGCAAATAAAATGAAGTTGTGTATGAGAAAATGAAAATGAAAATGAAAAAAAGAACCGACTTTTTTTTAGGGTAGTTAGAGCTGTTAGCTGCTTATAAAGAGGAAAAAAAAAAAAATGAAATAATAAAAGAAAAAGGAAAGAGTTGACAAAAATATAAATTAAAAAAGTGTGTAAATGTGAGTAGTTGTCTGCCGCAAATCCTACGTGTGTGATTAAATTAGAGGTTTTAAAAGGATAAGCTCCTTTTACTATCTGCGTTTTACAAGGATTATTCTTCTATATATTCTAACCTCTTTCAAACGTTTTATTTTATAAATTATTACATACAATATACATACGTTATGTTTTTGTTGGATTGTATTTTACTCCTAATATATATATATTGTGTGAATCAGCCATCAATACAATATTATTCCATACATTTTGTCTTGCACATATGTCAATGTGATTGTTTCACTTTGAATAATTTTTTTGTATGTACGTAAAAATTATAATAATCGGATATTAAAAAGTATTCATTAACACGAATCAAACAAGATTTCATATGACATTATTATGTTTTATATATTGAATATAATTTAAAAGGTTCTCCCATCTAGTAATTAAAAAGTGTTAAGATTCCAAACGTATTAAACAAAAATGAATGAGGGAGTATTAATTTTAAAATTTGAGTATATCTTATGCAAACTCTAGCACAACTCAGATTTAATTATTAGCTAGGTCAAAGAATCATTAATTATCGCACTCGTATATGGTCAATATGTATGATCTACAAGTATAATACATATATAACTGCTGATGGAATGAATTAGAATAATTTTTGGATCATCTTACATTCCTACATAGCTTAGCTTCTCAATCCAAACCATGTAATATATTACTCTGATCTTTAGGTTATTCCATGAGTGTCACTTTTAGCATTCGATACGAATCGAAGCTCAAGAGCCCCAGCCATTAAACGAACTACAAGGAGGAGTATTAAACTGTTAATGGTAGCCTGATAGGTTTGTGGCAGCAATATAATGTTGAATTGGCCATGTATTTTATATATGCAGTACGGAGTATTATATACATGAATCAAAATATAGTTATATAGATACATCCAAAATATTTTAATTACCCCAAATTATTATGAACTACGAGTTTACTGTTGTAATATAATTTGGGGTAAAATTAAATGAGTCATTACAAAAACTTATATAAAACAGTCTTATTCGTAACACCACAAGATAGTTGACAAAAAAAAAAAATTAATTAAATCAATGAAACCAATAGTTACAGAAAATTCACATTTAGTTATTGGTTTTACCATGAGACAATCTTATCAGAGACTTGGTTGATCTGTCATTGTTATTGATTATAATTGTATTTACAGAAAAACATTAATATAATTTCTTGATCTTTCATGAGATAACCTCTAATCTAGCGGTGACATCGCAAAGAAATGTCTTTATACTATCAAACATATAAGTAAAATTATTTAATTCGATTTTAGTTATGTTGACATTCAACAAACTGATAGCCTCTTTCGACATTTTTATTTGTTTATTTCTTACTGGTCATAATCCTTTGCTTTTTATTTGGACCACTTCTCGTTTCTTAGTTGGTTCTTGTGTTTTTTTTTTTTTTTTTTTCCAATTTACTTTGAACTTAGCTAAGGCGTGAAATCTTCCACTCGTTTTCGAAGATTATATGCTAGACGTGTATAATTGTTATGATATATTGGTAAATTAGGCCTCAACCGGCCACCCGCTTAATCTTTAATTTTAATTGAGTTGGTCCTCTAATATGTTGTTGTCTTTGGCTATAAAGTTGCTTGATTTTATCAATCAGTTATATACTTAACTTATACATACTAGTCTCTCATTTTGTTTGTTAAATAGATGAAAAATAGAAAAGGGGCAAGCGATTTAAAAAGATGGAGAAAGAAAGTGTGGCTGGACCCATTACAGGCATATTCTTACCCAACACTAGAAATGTATTCAATTCGATAAAAGATAATGAGATTTGAATCCTTGAATTTCTTATTATGTTGGTTCTTATACCATACAACCAAACCAATGCAAACAACAATATTTTTACAAATATTTCAAAAATATTAGTTCAGTGCATACAGCCCAACTTAGTTCAGGTTCAATTAATTCAGTTCAATTATTATCGACAAATACAAACATGCAGTCGCATAGTATCAAAATTGTGGAGCATCTAAGAACACGGTACAGTGCGTATGGGCTAGACACTAAACAGTGGTAGGAAATTAAAGGAAAAGAACATACTAACTGCGCGCGGCTACAAACATTCCAGGAGTCAGAAGATTATACAATTGTACGTACAACAATTTATGTCAAAAATCAAATCATACAAGAAAAAGAAAGTGAGGCCACAATTACATAAAACTGTGAGAAAATTTATTATGGAATGGAAAGGATGTCATGTACTTCGTAATAAAAGTCTAACCCCCACTTGTTTTTTTTAGTAGATCATAGGTGCATGGTAATTGGTAATTGCAAATTTGCATGTTTCCAACTTGCAATTAGCTACTAGCTAGGTAGCTAGTGGGGTTCCTTAAAGATTTCATTTTGTTAAGGAATGAACGAAGTTGTACGTAATATGTACGAGGCTTTCCACCCAACGAACGTAACTCCAATTCCTTTGTTGTTATGCATTCTATAATTCTATCATCTTCATCAAATGATTCATTTAATCATCATATATGATTGATGAATGTATTGCTAGATTATGCATGCATGTTCCTTGTGATAGAACAATTCTTGAACTGATTAGATTAAACTACATACTCGTCTTTTTATATTATTGGTAACTAGTGTCTAGCAAATTGATTAATTCAATACGGTTTATGTTTCCTTAAAGATGTTTGCGGTTCTTTATTATATGACATATCTACGTTTTCTAATTTAATAAAGATGTAAGAATATATACTAGCAATAAGCCAATAATTACATGAATTTTCTTTTGTTTATGGTATTTTAGCCCGTGCATGAAGCTCATCGACAGCTCACAGCTTAGTATGCTCTTCATATTGATCGATTCATTAATTAGCTTTGAAAATTTACAATACTTTACTTTAGCTAATTTTTGGAGTATTTCATCTACTCACTTTAAATTCCATACCATGAAGCCATGCATGTATCTTCTAACTTCTAATATACTCCATTCCCTTAAACATGTTATGCTTCAACTTCTTTCCTCAATAGATTTGAAAAGATTTCAAATGTAACAAACTTAAAGAAACAGAAAAAATATATTCTAATATAAGCATTTCTTGCTAATCCAATACTTCATAATTAGGTATAGTGGAGGTTATTATTGGACACAAAAGCCAAAAAGATGTAAAATTGTGAGAAAAACAGAAAATTAAATGGGGGACAAAAGGTGACACAAAGTCAAGGCTCAAACGTAGTGGAAAAGCTAGTCCAACTGACCATGGGCCGGGGTAGAATTCCCTCTTGGAAAAACTAGCCCTACAACAGGACTAATGAAGAAGATGACCATATGTAAGACGACACAAAGCACTATATCATTGCTCATTGCTTTCGTAAGATTTATATCAAATCCAAACAAAGCATTAGTCTTCATCAAATGATAGATACATGGCTCTTAAGTCTTAATTAAAGCAAAAAAAAAAAAAAAAGGGGAACTTTTAAGCTGCTTTTTAAATATATGGAGTAGTTATTATTGTTAGAATATACTAGGTGTATCTCTACACTAATTTGTTTAATGCATTACTAACATAAAAAGATAAAAATTTAATGGAACATAGGTTAGAAGAATAACTATATATGTACTTTTAGTTTAGAAGCTGGCTAGTTTTTAAAGATGGGCATTTCACAAATGAATTGGATTGGATTGAGATTAGAACTCCGCAAAAACAACACACCCTAAGTACTATGCACTAAATATAGAAGTTTAAAAAAATATGCAAACATAGTTGTACACAAATATAAATATGTGAAAATTGAGTTAGGTTAATGGTGGTCCTCTATATATAGTCACGTTATGCTAAAAAAATTGTTCCTTATTTCATTACAATATTAAATTTCCACACTTTCGTACGATATATTAAATTTGATGTACTTTGTATATAATAAAGTATTACGGTGACCGAAATTGGAATTTCATTACAATATTCAAGTTTTATATTAGTCTTTTACCAACCAAAATATAACAAACAAATTCATAGGATCAATTACAAAGACTCAAAGGACGGACGTGTACACTACAATAACTTATACACAAAGTGTATTTTACATATCTAGAAATAACAAAATGTATATGCCGGCCTCGGAAAAATCACTACCCAATCTTACTAGTTCTAAGAAATTGTTTCCTCAGTTATATACTTCAAACAAACTTAAACATACATGTGTTAGCTGTCATAACATGTTGCAATCTTAACCATTTGAAATAATCTAAGATTAGCATCTAGATTAGACTATATTTATTTGTTTAATTACAATTTGTTTAGTCCTCAAGTGTCTAGATAGGTTATCAACATGTTGTCGGATAAGCTATCATTGTTATGTACAAAAATGCCGGCAATGGGTATCACTAAATGCCAAAATATAAGCTTATAGAAGGATTTAGAAAAAGAACAAATATAAAATTAATGTTAGTTGTCCTTTGTGATGGTACGTCGTCCTTTATGCGTTGACTTGCAAAATTATGGCTTGTAAGTTGTAACATTTAAGTTATAATTCTATTGGCGCAGTACTTTGTTGGAAGCTATTCAATGAATCCGATAACCTATTCAATTTATTCTACACACATGATCGAGTACATGACCTAATTAAACTATGAGAAAGTTGACAAATCACGGCAATTTTTGGTTAGAGGGTTCATGAATATCATAACATCTTCTTTATTTTAAAGTTCACATATTCTTAAACATATCAAACATATTGTTGAATTAGAATACTATAAATGGAGGAATCAGTAGTTTCTAATTGTTAGATGCAAATTTCGCACTTAACAAGTTAATAAGGTAATTATATACCATTTTGAAGGGTATTATATGGGAAGTATACAGATACTAATGATATATATATATATATCATTTACATTCATGTAACGTTCAATTCGTGCCCTTAAAATGGTTTATATTTGCTATATATTGCCCTATTAGATAAGAAATTAGGCATGCCTCCTAGTAATGTTTATCTGTTATCACTTGATTAAGATATTCTAATTTTTTAATGTTTTAGATCAAAGGTAATGAATAATTGATGCTCCTTATTTTAAAGCCACTATAAACTAGTGTACATTAATAATTAATCTACTCGTATGCAACATAAGATTTTTTTTTCTTTTTGAATTATTTGAGTTATGTAAACAGGATCTAGTGAAAGGTAATACAGGATGATTGCTATAAGAGAGTCATTCATGACATAGAACATTTTTTTTATAAGGGTCATGACTAATGAGATAGAGATATAGATTATCTTATTATGTATCAACTATTAAGATATTAATTAAAATTTACAATTAGGTTGATCAAACAGAATGAAAGGCTGCCAATAAAAAAAATATAATATAAAAGTTAAATGGACATAGTAAATCTTATTAAAATATAAAGCTAGTAGCTAATCCTTGGAGTATGTTAGAGATAATATATAATATCGGAAAATATATGTGTGATATATTTTCCCTAGATATAATTAGGAGAATAATATAATTTAGGTTTATTTATGTTAAGATATTTGACAATTTATATAGTATATTTCTTTTAGGAAGATTGTTTCTTATGTAGGTTTTGTATAAATACTCAACCTATTCGTGAATAATAATCAAGTCATCATTACGTCGTATCAAATTTTGTCAGAGTACAAACTAGCTAGAAAATGATGAATTGACTGGAAATATTGTGTGACATGACGAATGAATTTGATAATGACCTTATCATAGAAATTGCTCGAAGGGAGAAACTATTGGCAGTCAAAAGCTAAGATTCTCATACTTACTTGGGGCTCTTATCTACTCCGTAGTAAATTAAGAAGAAACAAATGCAACACAAATGCAAATTGAGTTGATGACTGTTATAGGGGTTCTATTTCAAGACCGATGACCAAGTTGTATGCCTTTGTTATTTTTAATAAATGACCTAGATTTCATCAACTCCTTTATATTTCGTAGATCAGTACAAAATTAAAGAAGATACCGAAATATATGAACGAAACTATGAAAGTGAAAGTGGTTTGTTTGGATGGAAGTCGATTTTATCAGTGTGAGGCTATTGATGGTTTGATACGATACGTTTGAAGAGAGATATAAAGCTAAAAGAGAATTGTTTTTTTGGCATGCAAAGAGGTACAAGCTTATGTATTCAATAGAACTATAAAAGTAATTTATACTCCGTCTCATAGAACCCAATTGTACCTTAAACGGTACAATTAAAGGGGGAAAATGTTATTGTGATTTAAAGCTAATTTTCAGCTCATTTCAAATCAAATGAACATAACTTTTGTTTTTAGTTATATCATTTCACGTACAACAGGTTATACAATGTATATTCTTAACTGTAAAAGTACATCAAATTGTTTACTCGCATGTTATATTTCAAAGAAGTGGATACAAGCTAGCTCGGTTAAAATGAATTTTCAATACAAAAATAGTAACATACAAAGTACATATACCATTATAACTTCATCAAAATTATTGTATCATTCTCTCCAAAAAAAAAAAATAAAATAAAATAAAAAAATTATTGTATCATCGATTCGAATGGGCCGTTAAAGACATACTTGAGAAGTGAGAACTCAAGACATAATTGTATGGAGTTGTAAGATTACAGCCCAGTTTGATATGTTATATGGCTTTAAAAACGTTAGCCCATACATCATATTAATCATTCTCTTAGAGGCCCAGTTGGACAACTTTTTCCTTTTAAAAAAATTTCTTATTTTAAAAATGTTTACTCCTCTGCTTTTTTTTTTTTTTACTTGCTATATTTAATTTTTCATATTTCCCAAGGCGAAACTTATAAAATTAATATCTCGATTTTGGTATATAAAGAAACTATAAAAATTGGAATTTGGAAAATATACATTGAGACGAATCAAATAAGATCCTATATAACTATATTTTTCGTAACACGCATTAAACACAAAAGTGAGTTAATGTTGCAACGTGAATAGTGCTAAAAAACTTATGTAGCAACTAAAAAAAATCGAGGGAGCAATACTCGTAATACTTTGTTCTCCACCCCCCTAAACCGGCTAAACGTAAATATAGGTTATAACCAATGTTGAAAAGGTAAGAGTGTACTTGTGGAATCGGGATTATTTGTGTAAAAAAAAGGTAGTATCGAATGAAAATACTCCATAAGAAAGATATGATCGAAAAAATGTTGAATTTAAAAGAAAAATCAAATAGACAATCTACTATGTATGTTTTCTTTGACAACAAGATGGAATAAAAAGTAAAATTGACCCATAAAACAAATGCAAGAATAAAAAATATATAATCAACATAAACAACAAATGAATGTGTATTAATATTTCGTGGTATCACTTCTTTGCATTGTACCTATCTCATACGGTAATACTACTAGGTAACACTTGAGTCTAAAATCTAAACATTGTATATATTTCTATCCAAGTATCCAAATTCATATTTGTACCCGAAAATTATTAACAAGAACATGTATCTGTATATATTTATATCCATATCTGTATCTGTATCCGTATCCGTATACATATCCATATCTACATAACATATGTTTGTGTCTTGACACTTAACACTTGGCAAGTCACACGCACTCTCCTCAGATCCAAACTCATCGCACGTGTCACCCCTCCAAACTTCCAACCTCCTCATTTTTCCCTCTTTCACCATTACAACTTCTTCAACCAACCCAAAAAAAAAAAAAAAAAAAAAATCAAACAAATAAAGAAGAGAAAACAACAACAACAATAACAAATGCGAATCCTCAGACACTTATCAACCCGTCTAAAAGACGTGGGCCCCCTCTCAACCCATCTCAAAACCCGGTCCGTAATCCGGTTCGCCGGTCCAGACACCGTCAAATTCCTCCAAGGTTTGCTAACCAATGACGTTCGCAAATTCGCTGAACCGGTTCATAACCGGGTTTCCAATTTATCCACCTCAAATTTGCCGACCGTTGGAAGTTTCCCTGTTTATGCTGCCATGTTGACCCCACAAGGCCGGTTTTTGTACGATTTTTTCTTCTACAGGCCTCCTAGGCCCGATGAAAAACTTGACCCGACTGGGTCTGGACCCGGCCCGACCCCTCACGGGCTGGAGTTGTTTGCTGATGTTGATGGGTCGGTGCTTGATGAGCTTATGGACACCCTTAAGAGGTGATTGTTTTAATGTTTTTTTTTTTTTAATTGTTGGTTGCCGATGTTGTGTTTGATGAAATGCTTCTTACAAATTATTTTTTCTTAATTTAATTAATTAATTAAAAAAATTTTTTTTGAGTGATTAAAATTTTGGGTGGAGTTGTTTGTGCTAAAATTGCATGCTTATTTTTGCATTTGCATGCAATGTCGTGTTATTAATTAATGAAATTATAATCTTTCCCTAAACAAAAAATGAAGTAATTGTAATGTTGTAAGGATAAAGGAATGACTTTTAGTGTCCCAACTTATAAATCAATTAGAAACTTAACCCCATAAGTGGGGTCGACTGCATGAACCAAAATGCTATTATTTGAAAATAAGAGCGATACCGCTTTGGTGGTTGGTACATTCCTTTTAGGGCAATATGCCAATGTTTAGTTTGATGTACTAGGTATTTATATGGAGAAGTCCATTTCTTGTAAATGTGTCACATTTGTTGGAGCTCGGGGTGGAGGAGGAAAATTCACGTGGATGACCATATGGAATGATCGTTTTTGGTTCATGTAGCAGCCTCCATTCATGGGATTAAGGCTTCAATCGATTGATTGATTGTGTCACATCTGTTGAAGCAAAGTCTGTTATAGTGTTAGCCCTTCTACAGTTGTTCGTAGTTAAAGCTTTGTTCTTTACACCTAAAATAAAATTATAAGTACTCCGTATTGGATATTTGGAACTCATTAAACTTTGCTTAAGCTACCAATTGAACTTGGGTATCCCGATATGAGCTTTTTTAGAATTCTTTTGTACTTATTTTCCTAACTTATAAAGAACAAAGACCTAGGCGTTGATCCATTATAAAAGTAGGATTTAATTTTGAGGTCATGGAATTGTTTAAAAGTTGTTGCAGGCAATCAATAGAAGCTTACTTTCATAGGTTCAATCTTATGTCTTCTCAAGGTTATTTTCAAAACCAAAATTTTAGATCAACTTATGCTGGGGTTATGCGTCTGTCGTCT
The DNA here is from genome assembly GCA_016808085.1 of Suaeda aralocaspica. Taxonomy (NCBI): domain Eukaryota; kingdom Viridiplantae; phylum Streptophyta; class Magnoliopsida; order Caryophyllales; family Amaranthaceae; genus Suaeda; species Suaeda aralocaspica. The sequence goes on from PYUH01000036.1 coordinate 2,647,799, forward strand.
TAGATTTTGCTGCCTATGGTCAGGAACATTTAACTTTGTAGCTCTAGGTTGCAATCTTTGATATTATTGTATTGCCATGATAATGTAGATATCGGTTGAGATCTGAAGTTGATATTGACCATATGGGAGATAAATTCTGTTGTTGGCAACGGTTTGGTGGGCATTTATCCGATAAATCTATCGAAGAACCAGACGTTGCTGGTGTTGGTTGGGGTGGGAGTAAAGATAGCTCATCGATGTCATCCTCACAAGGAAGTGAGAGTGGGTGGCAATGGTTCAAGGATCCTAGGTTGGACTGTCTTGGCTTTAGAGGAATTTTCCCCGCTGGGAACCCACGTAAGTATTATTAGCAGTTGCAGCTACTCTATTATAGTCCTATTTTATCAGTTTTAGAAACTAGTTTCATAGGTTTAAGTTTTTAATTATTGAGTGTAAAGATGTTCATTGGTTATTGCAGCTCCATTGGTTGAGGCTGACAAAGAAGTTGTTGAAGAGAACTATCTTTTATGGAGATTAGAGAAAGGGGTTGCAGAAGGTCCAAATGAGATCCCAAAAGGTCTTTTCTTTACCATATTACATTCATCAATTTCTTCGTTTCCCCTTTTCTTTCCTGTTGTTTTGTTTTTTCTCTTTCCTCAGTTCCCCTCATATTTTGGGTAGTACAGGAATACAGCCTGTATTAATAATTTGTTTGTTATCTTTCTTATGTAAATTCTGGACTGTGGAGGTTTCTTTTTCTGGTACACCTTGTGAAAATTATGTTTCAAAATTTGAGAAAACTTTTGCACTTTTCAGGTGAGGCTATTCCTCTAGAATATAATCTAGCAGGGCTAAATGCAATAAGTTTCGATAAGGGGTGCTACATAGGACAAGAATTGGTTGCTCGAACTCAGTTTCGGGGTGTTATCCGAAAACGTGTGCTTCCTCTGAAGTTTGTTGATGATAATGACAAAGGTGGGGTTTATTTCCTTTGCCATATTTTCTTGCTTTTGAATTTTACTTTTGCATATTCTCATTTCTCTCTTGTCTTCCAGAATTAGAGCAGAAAGTCGCTCCAGGGTCAGGAGTAATGGACACATCATCAGGAAAGATAGTAGGGCAGGTGACTACAGCACTTGGGTCTCGTGGACTGGGTCTTCTGCGTTTGGAAGAAGCCTTCAAAGGTTCCCGTACACTTGCTATACAAGGAAGTGAGGATGTTAAGGTTGTCGCTATGAAACCCAAATGGTGGCCTGCTGAGTGGGTTCCTGAATGATCAGCAACAACACTGATTCAGCTCAAATTTCTGGTGATCATGATCTTCTTTTTTCTAAATCTTGTGAATTTCATTATAGATGGCAATTTTGCAGCTTCAATCTGTTGTAGTAGGGCTTTGACAAGCTTTCTTAGTCGAAATAAGGAGGCTGATTTTGACAAATCATTCAGCATTTTGTTACTGACTGTTGTCAATGACAAAGAAGAATAGATAGACCTTTGGCTAACACAAATGTAGTCCTTTGAGGCTTTGAGGATGATGAATAAAGTTTTAATGTATGTGCTACGTATTTGGAAAATTTTCCATTGTACATCCATAGTCTACGTTAGCGAGTTAGCAAAAAACTCTCCCTTTCTCCACAAGCCATCATTAACTTTACTGCTTCATCTTTCTCAGCCTTCCAAGGCTCTAATCTTTCACCTTATTTTGCTTACATCAGGAGCTCAAATGCTTCAGAGAAATGTCGATTAATATTGTTTTGTAACCAAGGAAAGCAATTACTGAAAGCATGAGATCTTTCATTATTCCAACGTTCTGTATATGCAGAGAGTTGGGGCCTTGGGGGGACTATGTCCTTTTCTTAGGTATAGTTCATATTTTGACCCACGTCTTGGTGATAATAACAAGAAACTTGTAGAAATAACACGAGAATCACATGTTCGTTGTCAACGGCTTTGCTACAAATACCACCAGAATTTAGTTGTCACATTGATAGTTAAAGACTTAAGTTAAATAGCAATATAACAGCTAAATCCTGAGGAAGCTAGTACCAGTGAGACCAGATTCTTGTTATTACAAAATCGTCAAGTGAAGGGGAACAAAAATCGTTTAAATGGCCTATATTTACCCTAATTTACAAATCTTTACACTCACAACATTAGGTACCAAGTACTGACTACCTGAGAAAATTCCGAAAGAAATTAAAATTAAAACACCCACTGTATTCTCATAACATGGTGCAAAAAGAAACCTCCATCCAAAACCAAAGAAAAGAACCATGGATGTTTTTCACTTGTTACTTGCAATCGAGCACATCTCTAAGAACCACTATCGCATTTGTTCAGCTCTTGAACCACAGCTGCCATATTTGGTCTTTCATCAGGGAGTTCATGTGTGCAACTTAACCCTAGTCTTACCAACTTCGAGGCTTCTGTAATGGAAAATTTCTCATTTAGGTTATGATCAATAAAATCCTCCAACTTGCAGGACTCTGCAGCTGATCGCATTGCATTTGTTAGCTGTTGCTTCCCGGAAAGAATGTGGAGGAGTATTACTCCGAACGCATACACATCACTCTTTTCAGTGAAACGGCCCGTGGTTAAGTACTCTGGTGCTAGGTATCCCATGGCTGCACTCACTTTTAGGGCTGAGAAAATTGTGTCATCAGCTAGTATCTTGCGTAACCCAGAATCCAAGATTAATGGATTAAATTGGTTGTCAATCACTATCTTCTCTGCTGATATATTTTGGTGAACCAACGAAGGTTTATTTGCATTTTCTTCATGCAAGTAACATAGACCTGAACATGAGATTACAAAGAGATTAGAACTTATCTAAAACATAGGGATATTGAAGTTACTAAGTTCAGCTCTCAAACACATTATTTATGAACTGAGTGATATTGAAGTGAAAGTTACCTTTTGCGATGCCTGTGATGATGTTAACCCTAGTAGACCAATCAAGAGTAATATTACTTCCATCACTGACGTCGAGATACTTTAAAAGATTTCCCTTGGGGGCAAATTCGTAGATGAAGAAACACTCTCCACGACCTCTAGAGCAACAGAAACCTCTCAAGCTGACAAGATTTTCATGTCTGAGGGAAACTAGCAGGTTCAACCCCCTAACAAACTCCGCTTCCTCGGACTGGCAGCTACTCACACTAATACTTTTGATAGCGACAACCGACCCATCTCTCAAAACCCCTTTATAGACAGTTGAGAAGTTCCCTCTCCCCAACAAATTTGCTTCTGAAAAATACTGTGTTGCAGATTCCACCTCCTCTAAGTTATACCTGAAATTCTGAAGTGCCTTTTGAGAGAGTTCTTCGCTATTATTCAAACCATCTGCCAGTGGGTCCCACCCGGTGGAGTATGCAAGACTGACAAGTGGAGAAGCATTCTTGCTATGCACCTCATTTGTATGATCGGTGCTGAGTCTGCTTTCGGAGGCCTCTGCCATACTTCCAATCTTTTGTTTCTGCCGTCTGCATCTCAAAAATGTTAAAAAACCTATAATTGCTAGTATCACAGAGGCCGTGACTACCCCAACTACTATGATTATTTGAGGGAATTTCTTTGATTTGGAGCAAGTAGATGGAGTACAGCCAGTTTGGAGATTCGAGTTCTTGGGTTCATCGTGATTTGGTGTCGTGTGGTTGCTTGCTATTAAACCAAATGGACGAGGTGTGTTGACATCTACATTAGCATTGTCGAATTCAGAGCAAGTTCTCAGAGCATGGAATCCTTCTCCGCATAAACTTGTGTTGTTTCTATATGAAAATCCCGCATCCAGTCTCTTCAGTGCTACATTTTGAAATCAAACAGTATGAATCAATTTCACTTTGAAAGAAAAATTAAATAGCATGTCAAGATAAATTAGACTGAATGCTTACAGGTCGGAATAGCTCCTGAGAGCGAATTGTTCTGGACATCAAAATGTTGAAGCGGTTGTATGTTGGCTATGGTTACAGGAATAGGTCCAGAAAGACGATTATAGCTTAAATCAAGTCTCTTTAACTCACTTAAACTGCCCAAACTTGGAGGAATTGAACCATTTAGTTGATTATACTGCAAAGAGAGGACACCAAGCTTGCTCAAGGAGCCTAATTGTGCAGGAATTTTGCCCGTCAAGCTGTTACAGCACAGGTCTAGAACTGCAATACACATATTAGATATAATTAAGGAACCTCTTCCATAAATCCATAAGAAGCCAATTATGGAGGCTCAATCAATGAAGATAATAATTATAAATTTGTGTTTAATCTACTCATTAAAGAAATGTCTAGCTTGGGAATGATAATAACACATTCATTACCATCTTATAACATATGAAACATCATGTACAACATGAAATTTTTATACAACTTCAGTCTTAAGCATATGCACATTATTAGGGCGCGCCTCATACTAAATTTTCCTTCCAATGTAGTTTGGTTTCCATCAAAACACCAAGGGCCGCATATATTGTGGTGATTGAAAATTTGAAATAGATTAACCAAGGAAGTTACAAGTTTGGAATGGTGTTGCATTGCGAGTAGCAAACTACATATATATTATCCTCATTAACATCGTGTTGCCTATCAAACATAACGTAAGTACACTTAACAACCTCTCATCCCCTTAAAAGCGCGAGAAAAATGCAAAAAATGACCAATTGATTTCCAAGATCTAAGGTTTTTTATTTACATTGTTCTATTATTGGTACTACAAAGGACATTTTACACTAGTAGTGCAGTTTCGGACAAATTGGCAAAAGAAAACTTGAATCTTGCAATTTCCTCAATCATTGAAGTCCAAGTCCTTCACAACTAAATATGTCCTCAAAACAATTACTCCGTTGTTGACAACAAAAGCAAAGGACAAAACTTTCATCTTGTCATTTTCACACAACAAACCCTCAAAATTATCTCCTATGGCTTAATTCCTTATTTAGGTCCTCTTTTACAACTTCAAATTATATAAAGTTAAAACCATTATTATTTCATCTAATTCTTTCCAAAATTAGTTTGTAACATTAATTCCTACAATACCTCAAAGCAAAATTAATAAATTATAACCTACATTATGATGTCCAATTAAAAATTTAATCATCACTCATAATTCTGAAATTTAAAATTGTTGATCAAATAAATTAATCACTATTAATTAATCCCTTTTCTAAAAATAAACATTAAAAAAAAAATAATAGAGAAGCAAATCAATGCATGTCCAAAATAGTATAAAGATGAAAATCATAACAAATAATAAGCAATAGTATTATTATTATCATTATTAATTTAGTATTTTTAAACTTTTTGGTGTTTATCATATCAAAATCTTAGTACAGTATTATTATAAACAATATTAATCACCCAAACACCAAGTAATCTCACATGCAAAACAAAATTTCATACTTATTATAAATTTAATTAACATTAACAACTATCTAAAACTTAAAAATACAAAATACTATTAAAAATCACTAACCTTGAAGATTAGTCATGTGACTAATCTCAGGAAAAACAACCCCAGAAAAATTGTTAACATTTAGGTAAAGATCGTTGAGCTCATTTAGTTTACTAATTTCTCTTGGAATTTCTCCTGAAATAGAATTATAATGCAAATAAATTCCCGATAAACACTTCAAATCGCCGATTGCAGGCGAAAGACTTCCCGCGATATTTCTACCTTGTAATGAGATATTAGCTACTTTTCTATGCTCATTACATGCAACTCCTACAAAAGATCCACTACATGGGTCACCATTATTTTTCCATGATTTTAATACTTTGTTTTGTGGGTCTAACGATGATTTAATTTCCATTAATGTTCTTAATTCTGTGTTTGATAAACTGGGTATGAATGATTTGTGGAGTAAAAGAATGAGGATGATTGATTTGAGTATTAGAGGTTGAATCATTTCTGGGGTTTAGTTATAAAGTTCTGGTTTTTTTAAAGGGAGTAAAAACAAAGGAAAAAAAAACAGAGGAATTTCAAGTTATTGTTGTTCTCTGTTTTGGAAGAAGAAGAAGATGTAGTGGGAACATGAAATGAGAGTGGGAGAAAATTTTTGAAGAGGTGAGGTGAGTTAGTAACGTATTTTCAAACAGGAAATTCCGCTAATGGGTGTAAAGTTGTAAAACTGTAAAGGTGATTGCTGCTTTTGTTCTATTTGTTCGTAACAAATATTTGGTAAGACTGCCTTATTATAAAGTTTTAATGTTAGATTATTTGACTATATAACTCGTGTACTTTATTTAATTGTCGTTTTTCCATATCCTAAAAGACTTAAATATAAACGATCGGAATTTTATAATGATATTGGTACTTCTCTTCGCTGCGTAATATACGTTTTTGTTGTGCAGAACTTTTCGTTATTGTGTTTGTAGCAGTTTTCAAACCCGTTTTCAACCGGATGTAACCCATTTAGACTTATTATTACTATTTTTTTAATTATTTACAAAATACTCATTTTATCTGGCTTTATAAACGGATTATTACGAATGACAATGATTCTACTTTGAATCTAGAAAAGGCTTCGAAGATTGGATTGTAAAAAAATGTTATATTTAAATTTTAATGAATGTATTTATATTATAGCCTTTAATACTTCGTAGAAATTACTTGTAGATGTTTACCCACTACACAAATAACAATTGATAATACATACTACCCTATATCATTTGCATGTATGATCTAAATTTGCAATTTATGCTAGTAAAAAAAAACGTGTAAAATCATCAATTGAATCAAATGATCATACATAAATCATAAATCGTAAATCGTAAAATTGAGATTTATAAATCTCAATTTTAATAATTATGCCAATACTTTATACGTATCATATATTATCAAAAACTAAAATTAAGCAATAAAAAAACCCTAATGGTAGAGCAAATAATTTCACACTTTCGGTAAGATCACACTTAACTTTATATAATGATACATAAGTGAGATTTTGGTTTCATATTTTTAATGCTGATATTCAAATTTCTGGACTTAGAAACTTGTAGTGGGCCATTAGTTTTATCAATTCAATTAATAACGACAGCAAAAGCGACAAATTTGATGGAAGACTGAAACTAAATGGCTTGATTAGTGGGCAATTAGCCAATTAGCTAATCTCTTTTTCTTTTAAGTGTTTTTAATTTACCTTTTCCTACCACTATCATTTGAGTAATTGAGTAGTTTTTTGCTAAGAGCCTGAGGGCTTATTACTTCAACTGAAAATAGCTGAATTGAACTGGAAGTTTTTATGAACGATTAAGTAGTAAAATAAAAGAAGAGTTGAACTAAACTAAATGGAGCTAAAGTGAACTGATTTTAAGGTGAGGTAAACAAGCCCTAAGATTAACACTGATACAAAGGGCATGATATCAATGTATCAAATATTGAGCTATACTAATACTTCTTATATCGTTTAATTTGTTTCTTTTCTCCATGTAAGATCTCACAAGCTAAATAAGTCAAACTTTTTTTTTGGGTGCTAAAATATGATCATATACTTTGAAATCAATAATTGTGGTTAAATAAAGTTTGGCTCAGGCTGTATACTTGTGTTGCACTAAGGATATATATATATATACGAGTACATTTTTTGGGCGTTTAGAGAGCCATAAAGCAAGTAATGAGAATCGATCACAAATCTCTTGAAATTGTGATGAATGTTCAAACCAACTATTATCTCTTACTCTTTACTGATGTGTTACTACAGCTAGATTGGAGAATTTACATGTTTTAATAGCCCGCTCGTGCATTGCAAATAAAAGGGAGAAAATTACCTGTTTTTGGTATTAATTGTTATATTAAACGTTAAACTTTCTAGAAATTGATTTTGATACAATAAAATTCCATTTTATGAAATATTTTTAATTGATTTCAAGGATCCTTAGCTTGAAATTTACATGTGCTTGGTAACTCGTGCACAATCAATTTGTTAAGTCAATAGGAAATTCATTAGGGACTACATAACGTTAAATATATTTTGTTGTACATATGTAAAAATTATAATAATTGAATATTAAGAACGTACGGTCGTACGCATTGAGACGAATTAAATAATATTTTATATAACTATATTATATTTTGTATATTGAAAGTAATTTTAAAATATTCTCCCATATTATGAATAATGTTAAGATTCTAAACGTATCAAACATTTAGGAATGGAGGGAATACAACATAAGAACTAGACAAAAAAAATTATATATCCTCAATAAACTTTAATTTCTAATTAAAACTATTTTCAATAAGTATTTTTAATAATTTATTTTAATGCAAAAAAAAAANATTTTCAAACAGGAAATTCCGCTAATGGGTGTAAAGTTGTAAAACTGTAAAGGTGATTGCTGCTTTTGTTCTATTTGTTCGTAACAAATATTTGGTAAGACTGCCTTATTATAAAGTTTTAATGTTAGATTATTTGACTATATAACTCGTGTACTTTATTTAATTGTCGTTTTTCCATATCCTAAAAGACTTAAATATAAACGATCGGAATTTTATAATGATATTGGTACTTCTCTTCGCTGCGTAATATACGTTTTTGTTGTGCAGAACTTTTCGTTATTGTGTTTGTAGCAGTTTTCAAACCCGTTTTCAACCGGATGTAACCCATTTAGACTTATTATTACTATTTTTTTAATTATTTACAAAATACTCATTTTATCTGGCTTTATAAACGGATTATTACGAATGACAATGATTCTACTTTGAATCTAGAAAAGGCTTCGAAGATTGGATTGTAAAAAAATGTTATATTTAAATTTTAATGAATGTATTTATATTATAGCCTTTAATACTTCGTAGAAATTACTTGTAGATGTTTACCCACTACACAAATAACAATTGATAATACATACTACCCTATATCATTTGCATGTATGATCTAAATTTGCAATTTATGCTAGTAAAAAAAAACGTGTAAAATCATCAATTGAATCAAATGATCATACATAAATCATAAATCGTAAATCGTAAAATTGAGATTTATAAATCTCAATTTTAATAATTATGCCAATACTTTATACGTATCATATATTATCAAAAACTAAAATTAAGCAATAAAAAAACCCTAATGGTAGAGCAAATAATTTCACACTTTCGGTAAGATCACACTTAACTTTATATAATGATACATAAGTGAGATTTTGGTTTCATATTTTTAATGCTGATATTCAAATTTCTGGACTTAGAAACTTGTAGTGGGCCATTAGTTTTATCAATTCAATTAATAACGACAGCAAAAGCGACAAATTTGATGGAAGACTGAAACTAAATGGCTTGATTAGTGGGCAATTAGCCAATTAGCTAATCTCTTTTTCTTTTAAGTGTTTTTAATTTACCTTTTCCTACCACTATCATTTGAGTAATTGAGTAGTTTTTTGCTAAGAGCCTGAGGGCTTATTACTTCAACTGAAAATAGCTGAATTGAACTGGAAGTTTTTATGAACGATTAAGTAGTAAAATAAAAGAAGAGTTGAACTAAACTAAATGGAGCTAAAGTGAACTGATTTTAAGGTGAGGTAAACAAGCCCTAAGATTAACACTGATACAAAGGGCATGATATCAATGTATCAAATATTGAGCTATACTAATACTTCTTATATCGTTTAATTTGTTTCTTTTCTCCATGTAAGATCTCACAAGCTAAATAAGTCAAACTTTTTTTTTGGGTGCTAAAATATGATCATATACTTTGAAATCAATAATTGTGGTTAAATAAAGTTTGGCTCAGGCTGTATACTTGTGTTGCACTAAGGATATATATATATATACGAGTACATTTTTTGGGCGTTTAGAGAGCCATAAAGCAAGTAATGAGAATCGATCACAAATCTCTTGAAATTGTGATGAATGTTCAAACCAACTATTATCTCTTACTCTTTACTGATGTGTTACTACAGCTAGATTGGAGAATTTACATGTTTTAATAGCCCGCTCGTGCATTGCAAATAAAAGGGAGAAAATTACCTGTTTTTGGTATTAATTGTTATATTAAACGTTAAACTTTCTAGAAATTGATTTTGATACAATAAAATTCCATTTTATGAAATATTTTTAATTGATTTCAAGGATCCTTAGCTTGAAATTTACATGTGCTTGGTAACTCGTGCACAATCAATTTGTTAAGTCAATAGGAAATTCATTAGGGACTACATAACGTTAAATATATTTTGTTGTACATATGTAAAAATTATAATAATTGAATATTAAGAACGTACGGTCGTACGCATTGAGACGAATTAAATAATATTTTATATAACTATATTATATTTTGTATATTGAAAGTAATTTTAAAATATTCTCCCATATTATGAATAATGTTAAGATTCTAAACGTATCAAACATTTAGGAATGGAGGGAATACAACATAAGAACTAGACAAAAAAAATTATATATCCTCAATAAACTTTAATTTCTAATTAAAACTATTTTCAATAAGTATTTTTAATAATTTATTTTAATGCAAAAAAAAAAAGGGTTTATGACAGTATTTTTATTATTATTATTATTTGTATGAAGTTATGTAATGTATATGATTGGAATTGAACGTATGTTGGGCATAGCTAGCTTTATTTGTGGAGCATGAATTGTCATTTTCGAGATCTAGTATTGAGGCTTGATCAAGATTGGTGGGTATAGTGACAAAAGGTGGCATATTGATATTCATATATATATATATTTAAGAAACAAAGAGGGCAAATTAAATAACATTTTAGATAGGTTATCTAATTAAGTTCTCTATCAACTGTATGGAAAGAGGGGTTAGATTGTACGCTAAGAGAAAGTCATTGTTATTAGTTTTTGGTTCTTTTATGAAAGTGAATTTACTTGTATTATGCATTTATGTGGGTATACATTATGCCCATAATTTCTTGCTACATTATTTAAGGTTTATTTTCACCAAAATGCTTACTTAATCATTAGATGTCATTATGTTACGCATTTAACATAAAATGCTGATCGATCTTACATTGATATGTTTGTCATAAACTATATATAGTAAAATAGAAGTAACATGTAAATTGACATAAATAGAGTATGTAACTATGTATCATGATAAGGGTGAGGTTAATTGATTGATCCCCTTTGCAAATTGACTAATGAATTAATTTCATGTGTTGCTCAAGCTAATTTGTCTTTAAATGTTTTTGTTGCTCTTTTTAATCTAATGTCTATTTTTTTTTTTTTTTTGATAACAATTTTGTTCTAATGTCAATAACTCAATAATATCAAAATTCTATTCACGGAATTTAAGGATCATAACTAGGGTAATTGCATTGTGACAAGTACTGAGTAACTCACGATGTAATAGTTTAGTGTAGTACACTAGTACACCAAACAACTAAACAAGGAGCATATTACGATAGTTATTTTACCTTAAACAATGAAATTTTGAGATTCCTTGTTGCATGGTTTGTTGTGCATGCAAAAGTACTAAAATCCCTCTGTATTATTGGCAAATTTAAAGTGTAGCATAATATAAATTCATTGCAATTATATGTAATACGTGCTATAATAGATTAGTAGTTACTAATTATCGATCAAGTATAAAATGTTTAGTAAGGAAATTCGTATCACTTAAAACTGGATAATGAATTTCTTCTTCTCAACTTGTATTTGTTAGAGAAAAAAACAATTAATTGAACAAGACGTAATGTCTATTTAACTATTCTTTGCACTACGTATTTGATATTATTTTCTCCTTTATTTGGGACCCGTAGGCAAGGAATTTCATTGACTATAAATAACACTATTTGTACTTTATTTCTAGAATTCTAGATAAATGGCATAGTACTTAGAATGTTTTCCAAATTAAACAAAGAAGAGTGGAAATTTATAAATGTCAATTCAAAAATTAGACGTAAATAACATGGTTGGACTAATTAACTTTGAAGCCAAGCGACATAAACTCATAGTACATTAGTACTAGATTATTCGATTAACAACTTATAGTCTCATACTACATAAATCATAATGCATACAAATACACTACTTTGTGTGTCTAAACCATTTTGGAAGTTACTCATAATAATAATGCAAAGAAATGGAAATCTACAAACTTCAGTCCCCTACTTTTGTTTTTGCATAGAAAGTCGGGTCCTTTTCCAAAAAAATATTCTATTCACTTTTGGTTTTGTCCCTTCTAACGAATGCAAATTAAAAACTAAAATTCATATAATTTTTCAAAATTTTCATGAAAATTTATGCTAGAATGGAATGAATCTAAATAGGTCAAACCAAAAATGCAACAATCTTTTTTGACAAACCATTACAACTTTTACATTTAACAATGCGTGAAATTGACAAATGATCTAATAGGTGACATGTTTTCTTTTCCCAATTCGCATTATATACTAGTATGTACCATCTGTGTGTCTTTTTGATACCAAAAAAATGAAAATAATGTAATAACTTGACAAATGATGCTTTACAAAATTAAAATGTAAATATAATTTTTTAAATTTTAAATTTTTTTTGTGACAATATAAAAAGATCTTATACAATATTTCTTATCCATATACAAGAGAAAAGTTCAAAGTAAATACTCCGAATAAGGTGATTATTTAATGAATACATGCATGCATTTAAATTCCTTTAGTGAGATCATCTCATGGCTTTATTATATGTATTATTGAATAAACCTAGTACTCCGTATTATGAAGTATTACTTATAACTTTATAAGTAGTTTAAGCTGAGAAGATAGATCCGGGACTCATAAATTCTTTGGTAACGTATTACTACTTCTTGAAATTTGTAGGTGAAGCAAATTAGTATTATGGAGTAATAATTAAGCGTCTAAGATCATAGTGTCATCCCAATAGTGGGAGAATTATATATATGCACAGGGGGTAGGCTTGTTTAGCTAGTAAGAGCCTGTTTACTTCAACTTAAAATCCGTTCAGTTCATTTCAACTCCGTTCAATTTAGTTCAACTCTTCTCTTATTTTGTTATTCATTAATCCTTCATTAAAAAACTTTCAACTCAGTTCAGTTCAGCTTCAATCAGTTCAGTTCAGTTCAGCTATATTCAGTTGAAGTAAACAGGCTCTAACTATCGATTTGATGCATACAAAAACTATTACAGCAACATTGTGTCACAAATATACCTATAGTTACTATAGGGAGTACGAGTATATATAGCATGCACCATTAAAATAACCTGGGAAAATTATATTAAGTAGTGAATTATAGAGCAAATAGTGTGGAATTTTCTTGTCTTTTGGATCTTTATTCAGACATTGTTGTTAGCAAATTGGATTAATTATTATATAATATAAAGAGGGAATCGTACTAGTACTACTTGAAATTCGTAGGTGAGGCGAAGACTAATTGGAGACCTAACTAATTTGTAGATTTAGTGGAGCATAACATGGCAATTTGCATGTGTTTTAGGTTGACTAACGTTATCTGATCTATTTCTTCAACGCCTTCCTAATTTTCCACACTGCTTTCTTGATTTCAGCAACCTATCTATCTTAGTATCTTTAGAGTCCATTCTTTTGAATTTAATTAGGATACATTTATTTTATTATTCTCAATTATTTCCATAATTATGTTTGAGGAAGTAAAGTATATATAGGATCGTATAACAAAAATGGTACGAGTACAAACAATAAAGACAAACATAATATTTATACTAATAAAAAGTTGAGAATAAATATTGAACTCGAGCGAGTACCCAACCTTTTTCTATATCCATGAAATTAACCTTTCGAAACTATACTAATGAAAAGTTGAGAATAACTATTGAGATCAAGCGAGTACCTAACCTTATTTTATATCTATGAAATTAATCTTTTGAAACTTATTGTTCCGTAAAACATATTGAAATTTATTGATCATTTGATTTAATGTAAAACATTTAATGATTAACTGATGTTAAAAATACAAATTTATTACTAAAAAATTACGAATATTACGAGATCAAATCCTAATTTCGTCATGTTGATTTATTTACTAATTTATTTGCCATCAGCCCATCATGATTTGTAAATATATAATTGAAATTGTTATAAAGAAAAGTATAATTGAAACTAATTTTAATAATATTTTTTTTGATGAACTTTATATTATAATTTAAAATTATTTTTTTCCCAAATTATTTTATTGAAAAATATTGAAGAAATCTGGCATAATTCACAACTATTATATTCTATATAGGATCTTTATTAATTTGATTTTTTTTATTAAAAATACAACCCTTTTGGAGTTTTGGGGTCCCTAACTCATCAAAAGATAAATCATGTAAGCTTTTTTCCAACTTTAGAAAATAATTACAGTACTTATATTCTATTCAAGTAACTACCAATTCAAATTCAATTTGCTATATGTGATATGTCGATGTTAATGATTGCCTCTTCAATTCCTATCGTGGAAAACAGGAAATGAGCATCCAATGTTAAAACTGATCTATCTAGTTGACGACATCTTGACGTATATATTCTAGGATCTGTTTACTTCATCTTAAAATCAGTCCAGTTTAATTTGGCTCAGCTCTGTTCAGCTCTATTTTATTTTGCTATTTAATAATTCTTCATAAAAAAAACTTTCAGTTTAGTTCAGCTCAGTTGTTTTCAGTTGAAGTAAACAGACTCTGACCTAATTAAACATGGTTTAGTGCAATTACTGATTATTTGAAACTCCTAATTTCTATATATTAGATGTAAATTTTGTAACTAATAAGGTAATATAATAATTATATGTAATTTTGAGGGGTAGTATATGGAATGCATATATTAATGCTAAATATGTATAATATTTATATATATGTACAGTTGTTGCCCCTTAAAAATGTTTATATTTATTATATTACCTAGGTTACACGGACACACCTCCAACTTGCTGTATCCCGTATCCGTCACCGACACGACACCCACTCATGTTGAACACACGTATCCAATTTAATATCATTGATTAGGCCCACTCGAGTACCTCATAGCTTTTGAGTAATTTTTCCCACTTTAATTGTTTATGAATTTTAGGTTTTGACTAATCTTTATGTTTAATACCTAGCTATATGTTTTCTTGCCTCTATGTTCAATTGAAATATTGTTTAATAATTGTTATGTTTAATAACTGTATTATCATTATCAAATTTTATATTTACCTCTATGTTCAATTGAAATTATGTTGAAATTTATATATTTTCTTTCATGTAGTACCCGAATCCTTAGTTTTTTCAATGGTGTTTCCCCATACCCATTTTGTGTCTATACCCGTATCGATATTCTTTTTGTACAACCTATGCAAAGTTTGCATCTAACAGTTATAAACTAGGGATGCCGGCCTTATATTTATTTATTTGGCAGGTATATATGGTTATAACACTGCAATAATTCATTCGCCATTATGTCCGAGAAGGAATATTGATACTCTAAAAATTGATAATAATACTCTTTCCTCGCAAGAATAATTTCCAATATTCTATTTAGATCACAAATAGAAGTGTCAATATCAATTCCTATAATTATATTATTCGGTATTTATTACTCCTTTAGTTGCAAATAACGACTCACTTTGATGTTTTATACATAACGAACAACATTTTATATGAGATCTTGTTTGATTTGTCTCGATCTATATATTTTTCAAATATATAATTTTTTCATATATATAATTCAAGATATTTGTTTTTGAAGTTGTTTATTGAAAGATGGGAAAAGCAAGTAAAAAAAATATGGAAAGAGTAGTAGCGATGCCTAGCCTATATAAATGGATCATGAACTTCGTCATATATATTGAGACCATTAGGTCATCTTTGGCGGTAACAAACCATGTACCTTCCATGCCATCTTACAATTTATCGGCACTTTTCAACTCGTCATCATCAACTATTGAAATCACATCACTTTTAATTGGCCGTAGTGCTAGACTATTTCAAATCTATAGAAGTGGCCACTGCAATAATATTTCCATAAATTATTTCATTAGAAGGATCCAGTAGGTTTACATATACGTACTACTTCTATAATAATTATGTACAATACTTAGTATTATTTATGAGATATAAAAAATTCAAGTGTTGCATATAATAGTTAACGGAGGTAGTATAAATATTTACTCGATTCGTTTTTTTAGTTGCAACTTGCAACAAATCACTTTTCACATTTGTCGAGACAAATTTTAAACAATTTATAACCCTAATTGCATTTTTATAAATTATAAGAATTTTATATTAATTAAGTGCATACAAAGGCGAATCAAACTAGATCTGTATTGATTATATTCTCCTTACACATTGATCGTAATATTAAGTCAATTCTTAGAAGAAGTGCAACTTAAAAAATGTTGCATCTAAAAAAACAAATAAAGCACATATTTTAAAGTCATAGACTCGATTGCTAGTTAGCTACAATTCATATTTTAGCCGAAACAATTAAAGAATTTAATTGAAAAGACTAAATAAAGTATGCAACATTAATATTAAACTAAACAAGCTTCATCTCAAATGGTGTAACGTTGTTTAGTGCTTTTAGACTATATAACTATATATACATTTTGAATTCAAAATCAAAACTCCAATACTATTCGGGCAAAGTAAAAGCAACATAAGATTTTCAAACTATGATAAAGAGACTTTGCCCTTTTGGTTCTTTGTGAATGCATGAATATAATTGCACTTCGTTTGCTTTTGTTTTGTTTTTTGTTTTTGCTAATACAAGCTCATTCTTAGTTCACTTTTAATAATATTTTTTTACAGTTGCAGATTAAGAAAAATGGGATGAAATGGTCAGATTTTAATGGAAAAATGGAATAATTCTAAATTTTATAAAGAAATTTCTCTGTTTTCAAATTCAAATTAAAGGACTCTACTTATTACAAAAGTTTTCTTTAGGGAGCCACAAGGATGGAGTAAGAATCGGAAGGAAGCTTTAACTACTTTTGAGTTATCCCTCACCCTCTCCCCACTTATTGCAAAGTGGCTATGACATTAATACAAAAAATTTCAAACACAAACTGATGTGTGATGTTAGAATTGAGAAAGAATGAAAGATGTTTACTTTATACAATAAAAGAGCATTCTCTTTGTATTGTGACACAATTTTAAAATGGAGTAACCTCCTTTGCTCTTATGATTCAGACTCGTACATATCCTCGTTGATTTTGTGTAACACTAGATATTATATGCATGTGCACATGATTGCAGGAGGGAGAATTAAATTGTTAGAAATATGATATAATTGTGATATGGAAATTTTTCCAAATTACAAACATATCAATATATTCAATCTTCAAATTACAAATATAGTAATCTCTAACTTTTTTTAAGGGAAATATATTTTCATTAATTAAAAGCCATATGACATCTACAATAAACATTATAGAAAATTAAAATACAATTTAGTAAAATTCTTCACTAAAATAACTATGATTATGAAAACCTAGATCAGACAATGCAGTGCAGTCTCCGGTTGTTTGCTGAATTATGCAGCCTTCTATGACGGAGTCCATCTCTGTGACATAGTTTTGGAAAGAAAATTCCTTACTTGACCTTGTAGATCGAATCGCCAATTACAACGTCAGTTGTAAACTTGTGCGACTTACAAACCATGAATCCAATCTTTCAATAAAATCCTTAAAAATCGAAACCCAAAATTTGTGAAAAATCTCTCCTAAAGAGAGAGCAAGAGGATTATTAATTATGACAAAACAAAGGAAACCAAAAAAGGATTGGGGTAGAGCTGATCAAAGGCGACCTGACCTGTGGCCCGACCTGACAGTAATTCTTGCGCGTTTTGGGCAAGAACTTTTCGCCCCGGCCCGACTTTTTCTAAATTTTTGCGGGCTTTGGTTTTTAAAAATTAATAATTTTAGTTAATTTTTCAGCCCAGCCTGGAAAATGTCCGTTCCCATATTTTGGGTTTTGGTCAAGAAGATTGGGTCCGAACCTAGACCCAACCCAACTATTGGGCTCTAATTTTAATGTGTGGCTTGGCCCGAACCCAGCCCATGATCACCTCTAGCTTGGGGTTACCATCATCATGGAGATAATGATGGTTGCGGCCGTCAAAGATTTTAGGGTGTTTGGTTTTTAGAGAGGGTGGGGAAATAGAGAGAAAGTAGCAATCTCAAAATATGTACCCCCTCCATTAAAACATATTTATGAGTTCTTATTAGATTGGACTAGATGTGTAGTTTTTAAATATCAATTTTTTGTAATTTTCTATAAAGCGCAATGAAAAAAATTTATGTTTAGACAAGTGTATTGAAAACGGTACAAAATATAAACGTAACAAACATTTTAAAACGGAGAAAGTACTCCATATGATCATACTCGTGGCTTGCAAACGGAGTAAGTGTTTTAAGAATAATTAGCTTGGTTATGAATAATGTGATGTTAGGCTGTTAGTGGCAAAGTCTTCTTCTCTTGGGATTCTTTAAAAATTCTGCAAAATTCAAAACTATATAGCATAGGTACTTTAAATAGGTAGTCGTCCTTAACTCCGATTCAACATCTTATTGGAAAAGGTTATAACTCTTTATGTTATAATAGACATCCATTAACACCATCTTATAAATTTGTCGTTTCCCAGTCTCTACATCCTTAACCGTGACCGACCGTTTCCAACTCGATGCAACAATACAACCTAGATTAGATGGCTAGATCCAAAGTTGATATCGAAAAAAGGCCAAACTTTTGGGCCTAGTAGGGCCGTACTTTAGAAAAACGCGTGGGGCGTAACCTTTAGAGATTGCATTTAAAGTGCTCCTAATTTTTGGGTACCAGAATATCGTTGCTTTGACCTTTCACTTTTTGTGCTTTTCCTCCCCTTAAATATGTGGCAGACCCAAATAGATACAGGGTCACTCAATGTGCAATTAGTCTTACCTACTCATGGTGTATACTCTCTCTACCCTGCATTAACTTATACATTTGCAGCTTTTTTTTTTTTTTTTTTTTTTTTACGCTATTTATATATATTTAGAATTTTCATATATGCCCTAAGAGATAAGTATATCACTAAAACCTTAAAACAGTTGCATTGAGTTACGTAATGAACAATTGCACAAGTCAACATGGCACGAAAGTAGTACAATATTTGTATAGTGTATACACCCCATCAAAACTTAAAAAATTCAAAATATTATTCTTGATGTTCAAATTTTAACATAAGATTTTCATTTCCTAAGATATGATCTGCAATTTTTCTTTCTTGATTTCAAGTTAAATGCAATATTAAGAATCTTAATTTTGATATTAACTTTTGTATAGTCGATGTCCAGAATTTTATTCAAAAAATTCATTTCTCAAACTATAATGTAAATAAATGTTTGGGTTTTTTTTACATAGTGCCTCTAGGGTATTGGGTTTTCTACGTTGTGCCCTCTCAAATTAAAACTTCCACATGTTACTCCTAAGATTCATTAAGTGACTAAGCCATGACCTTTTCGTTAAAAAGTCACAATTTAAATTTCAATTTGGTGGCTCGTACGTCCTTGCTCATGACCCATACTCGTCCATTTTGCCTTGCAATTAAAGAGCACTATGACTCATACAACAAATACTTTATGAGCATTTAAATTTGTTTAACTACAAGGTCATGACATAGTAGTTAATTGAACCTTAGGGGCACCACGAGAAAATTTTAATTTGAGAGGCCACAATGTAGAAAACCCAATACCTCATAGGCACAATGTAGAAAAAGCTTAAATGTTTTATTGTTTAGAAACTTTCAATATTCAAAATTTCACTCTTGATGTTCAATTTTTTATGCTAAATATCCATAATGTTATTTATGATATTCACATCCCAAAATAATAATGTAAATATTTGCTTTCTTGGTTGAAAACCTTTCATATTCAAAATTGCTATTGAACATTACTAATAGAAAACTGAATAATATATTTGACAAATTGAAAATTAAATGTAATAACTAAATATTGAAAGCTGAAAACAAAATATAGCATAACAAGAGTATTGAGAAATATATATTTGATGCACGGCTTCCACTGTTGCAAATTTCATCAAAGTATTTTTCATTCAAATAAAACAAAAACAAATTTCTCCAACCCTCCAATTATAAAAGTTGAAAATTGATTAAATGAAAGAAGTTTGGAAAAACAAAAATAATCATATAATTACCCGTTCTTAAAGACAACAAATAGACAAAATATGGACATATATAATAGGTTCAACAATCATGACATACTATAATTATATATAAATAAAATAAGAGTGTGAGAAAAATGGAATATTTTTCGATAATCAAATAAGTAAAATGCTAATAAAAAGTAGTCATAAAATTTGCACATTGCACATAAGGTAAAAATATGAACCCTGGACAACTAATCAGTGTCGAAAAGGACATAAGATCGTTATATGAAATTATATTTCTAGTCTTTCGAAGGGTCTCCGTAAAAGGAATGATATCAATTAAGTTTTTAGAGGTTGAAACTGATCATAATAAGTCATGCGGTTGCTCAAAGCACGTGATAAAAAAAAAAAAAAAGGGCTAAAAGACGAAGAAGCTCGAGACAACCTCTTCGTAAGATAGAAACAAAGGCATTCACAGTTTTGGGGGGTTATGGGGTCCTAAATAAAAAGTTGCATAATTTTTAAGGGGTGTCCGTATGGTCATATTATGAACTCTAATAAGCTAATTGGGGTCGAAAAAGCCACAACAACTTTCCAGGAGAGCGATGAAATTGTTTTTCCAGTTTTTCAAAATGTCTCTACAAAAGGGATGATAATAAAGTTTTTAGATGTTGAAACTGATCATGGTGAGTCCTTTGATGGCCTACAACACGTGGTAAATCAACAGCGCAAAAAGAAGGCAAAGTCTGGGGAGAGCCCTCTGGAGGCCGGAAAAAAGGCTATTATTGACAGACTTCACAGTTTTAGGGAGTTTTGGAGTCCCAAAAAAAAGGCTGCCAAAAATTTAACAGGGTATGGTAAAAACATTAACCCTGAGCAGCTAATCGAGGTCGAAAAGGCTATAACAACGTTCCGGGAGAGCAATAAAGCTTTTTTTTCTAATATTTTGAAATGTCTCCAAAAGACGGAAATAACAAGATTTTAGAGGCTGAAACCGACCATGGTGAGCCCTGTGGTTGCCTATAGCACGTGGTAAGAAAACAGGGCAAAAAGACAACGAAGCCTAAGACAACCCATGCAGAAGATGGAAACAAAGGCTATAATTCACAGTTTTGGGGAAACCTGAGGTCCTGAAAAAAATTATTCAAAATTTTTATAGGGTGCTCGTATGGTGAAAAACCGGATACTGGAATTTTTCTGGTTTGGAATACAAAAATCTTATTCCGTATCCGTTTCGGAAAAACTGGAATTCTGGAATTCCAGATTTGGATTTTTTAAAATCTAATATGCTTTAATATCTTCTAAAAACCCCCGGATCGAAAAATCGGATATCTAGTATTTGTTTCCTTTAAAAACCTGGAATCCAAATTTTATGAATTTTGTTCTGGTTCCGATCCAGTTTTTCCGAATTTCAAAAAAACGGGCCGGATTTTCTAGACGGAAATTCGAAATCAGAATCTTTGCACAGCCCTAATGACAAGAAGTTTTTAGAAGCCCCGAAACTGACCATGGTGAGTCCTTTGGTGGCCCATGCCATGCATGTGGTAAAAAAAAAAAAACAGGGTGAAAAGACAACGGAGCTCGAGACAATTACTCCGAAGCTCAAATCAAAGACTATAGTTGGTCCTTTAAAAAAGTTAACAAAAATGTTGCAGGGTGACTATGTGGTCAAAATATGAATCTGATAGCTAATTGGGGTCGAAAAGGCTTGAGTAACGTTCAGGGAGAGCGGTAAAACTGTTTTTTCCAATCTTTTGAAATGTTTTCGGAAGAGGGATGATAACAAGTTT
Organism: Suaeda aralocaspica; assembly: GCA_016808085.1. NCBI lineage: Eukaryota > Viridiplantae > Streptophyta > Magnoliopsida > Caryophyllales > Amaranthaceae > Suaeda > Suaeda aralocaspica. The sequence goes on from PYUH01000036.1 coordinate 2,669,586, forward strand.
TTAGAGGTCGAAATTTACCATGGTGAGTCTGGTGGCGGCCCAAAGCACGTGGTAAAAGAAAAGGTGAAAAGATAACGGAGCACGAGACAGCCTGCGGAAGCTGAAAAAGCTATAATTCACAATTTTGGAGGAATTTGGGGTCTCGAAAAAAGAAAAAAGTTGCCAAATTTTTTTAAGGGTGCCTATATAATCAAAAGATGAACCCTGAGCAACTAATCAGGATCGAAAGACCATAAGAATGTTTCGTGAAAGAAATAAATTTGTTTTTCTGGACTTTCAAAATGTCTCTGAAAGAGAGATGATAATAAGTTTTTGAAGGCCGAAACCGAACAAGGTGAGTCCTGTGGTGACTTACAGCATATAGTAAAGTCAATAAAACGAAAAGAAGGCTGATCCCAAGAAGGCTTAAGTTGGACGATAACAAGGTTTAAACAAGCCTAGAAGATGCTATTTTCCCCTTCTTTGGAAGAAGCCATAAGAAGGATGATTACAAGTCTTTAGGGTGTGAAACCGATAGTGGGAAGTCCTGTGGTGGTCCATACCACCTAGTAAAAAAACAGGGCGATAATAAGAAGGGCCCTTGACGGCCCTTCTGGAAGCCTCGACTAAAAGCTATTATCAACTGTTTTTAGGGTTTCAGGATCCTAGAAAAAAAGTTTGAGAAAATTATCTAGGATGTGTTATGGTAAAAATATGACCTGAGAGCAAGTGATTTGAGGTGCAAAAGCCTTAGGAGGGATGATAACCAGGTTTAGGCGGGTCCTAAAGAGGCTGTTTTTCCCTTTTCTAGAAGAGGCTATAAGAGGAGTGATTACAAGTATTTTGGAGCCGATTCTGGTCATGGGAGTCTTTTGGTGGTCCATAGTATGTGGTAAAAATAGGGGGCGAAAGTAGGCTGGGTCTCGAGACGACTCCTTCAGAGGCCTCAACCAAAGGCTGTTATCCACTGTTTTTCGTGGCATCCCGAAAAAAAATTGCCAAAAATTGTCTAGGCCGCTCATATGATCAAAATATAACTCCGAACCAAGCAATTCGGAGTGAAAATGTCTTAAGAGAAATGATAACAAGATTTTAAACGGAATCAGAAGTGGCTATTTTTCCCTTTTCCGAAAATGTTTACATGTCTTTAAGATCAAAATCAGAATGTAGAAAATTTTAATAGGAGTACCACTCAACCAGTATACGGAGTACAAAAGTTGTATACACCGGGATATGGAAACTAAACATAACATGTTTCCTCCACGTCTTAATAATTCATAACACATTTACACATCCTCAATTACTCGTCACTCCTACTCAAATCTCAATTTTATTTGCAATTTCAATCAAAATATTTATTAAAAACTTTAAAAAAAAAAAAAATGGGAAAAGATTTCCAAGAAGAAGATCAAATAGCATCAATGAGAGAAGCATTCTCCCTTTTCGACACCGACGGTGACGGTAAAATCGCCCCATCGGATCTTGGTATAGTGATGAGATCACTCGGGTCAAATCCGACCCAATCTCAGCTTCAACGGATCATAGAAAAGGAAACACTCAGCTCACCCTTTGATTTCCAGAGATTTCTTGATATAATGAGCAATTATATGAAACCAGATGACCCGTTTGAGTCGGAGCTCCGAGATGCGTTTCGGGTACTTGATAAGGATTGTTCGGGTTTCGTATCGGTTTCGGATCTTAGGCATATATTGACTAATATTGGTGAGAAGTTGGAGCCAAGTGAGTTTGATGAGTGGATTCAAGAAGTGGATGTTGGGAATGATGGCAAGTTTCAGTATGAAGAGTTTATTTCTCAGCTCATTGTTAAGTCATAAATTAATCAATCATCATTTTTTTTTTTTACTATGTTTTGTATGAGAAGTTGGTCATTTATGTTTATAATCTCAAACTTTTACTATGTCTTTATTTTTTTTGTTATGTAATGTGTTGGCTACAAATGTTATGTTTAGACGATATGTGATCCGAAGCAAGTACAAACTTGTCGATACTTTTGTTAAACAGGTTGGGTTCGAGTTGAATTTGAATACGTTGAAATACTTGTTCCAAGGTCCAAAAACTTACGACTTTACAAGCATTTTGAGTGGTTGAGCCTATGCGTCTTAAATCGAGAATGTTGATACATTGCCATATTTAAACAGACTAGTGATGTTTTGAGATGACAGTATGTCAAAACCTCAAACAGTACTCAACTACTTGCAAATTGTGCTACACATGAAAAGGTACATTTGTAGCCAACACTTGAATTATTGCCAAACTACACGAAACAATTAATACTATTTCCTGCATGCTTCTTTGCTTCAAGAGTTCAAGTTCATATATTTAACAGTTTAACAGAAGATATAAGAAACCTACAAATTATATTCTTCTTTGATTCTTTCCGTTTCTGTTCTACAGAAAGAGAAATCAGAACTGTCTCAAAATAAATGATCTCGAAAAACCTCAAATTTATTGGGTAAAGCACATGGTAATCACACAAGTGCTTCAACTCTGGAATAGCCTTACTTTTTACACAACATAGTGACAAAATCAGATATTCAAGGCGAAAAGCCATACATGGTATTGAGCCAGTCAATCTTCTGGCCTACATGTTTGGTAAGACATGATAGAGATACATGATAGACCGATAAGTAGCGACTATGCGTGTCTTACAAGGTTGAAACTTTCATCTCAAAACAGGGAACAAAAAGATGTAAATAATTGAAGTTCAGCTTCACAACTCACAACAAATACAACTAAAAATAATTTCTGTAGAAAGAATGAGCCTGAGTTCAGGACAACCAATATCATCCAATAAAACAACAAGATTTTGATGCCCAATGAGGAGAATGACATTGGATTCGAAATAGCAAAAAACAAAAGAACTGTGCAAACGTTTATCCATATCACACCAATCTATGAGATCTATCTACATCTACAAGAATACACACAAATTATGTACAGCGCCTGCATGTAAGCAGGAAGCACATAGGAAAGGAAAACCTGAGGGAATTCAAAAATGGTTCGAGCAGCAGAGAGTTTTTGTAGGTCTTGAATCAACAAGTGAACAGCATGATTACCTGGCCATTGCTCATTCGAGCAACTTCGTCTCCAGTCATTGAAAACGAAAGAGTTAAGACTTCTCTCCAAATCTTTAGGAGCGTCACTAGAATTATTACTTTCTTTGTTCTTTGAGGAGTCTTCAGAACTTCCAGCTTCATCTCGGATTAGCAAATCATTTTTTACAGCCAAATTGCCTTTTGCCGGACCCCTAGAATGTCCATCATCTCCATGAGGATCATCTTTATCTTCTCTTTCATTACCTCCTAAAGGACCTTTACAACTGCCCTTGTCAGCTTTAAGCAGGTCATTTATTTCTCGCTCATCTTCTATTTGCGGGTGGTCATCATTATCATTGGAATTCTGTTGACTTTTTGATGCATCTTTGGAGCTTCCGCCAACATCTTTAGTTCTTTGATCCTCAAATTCTCGCTTTTTTCCTTCATGTGGGTTACCAGCATCAGTAGGTTTTGGAGCACCTCGAACCAAGTCAGGCCGGGGCTCTACCCCAACTCGTCTAAGATGCAACTGTAATTCCGAGGACACGTGTCAAATAACAAATTATCACACTTGGAGAACACTACAATGGAAAAAAAAATTGAATAGAGAGAGAGAGAGAGATACCTGAAGATGCAAATTAATTTCATCAGGTCGTGACAAACATGGGAAGTCGCCCCCAGATTTCAAAAATGCTCGCCTGGCTCCAGGATACCTTTCACCAACCTCATCCTTGAGATGTTGCGGAACTGCACAATAGTCATTTGTCTGAAAAGGAGATTCAACATAATTCTCTTTGTCAGTCATGTACTCATGTATGCAAACATTATATGCCATGCAGAATAGTAACCGTTAAGAAAGAAAAAACCCTACTATTAGAAGACAAAGCAAACAGTCAGCACTATCATTTATCATTTTCGTTTCAACAAGAAAGTTTTTAACAAATAGTAACCTGCAAAACCCTGTGCAATTTGTTAGTAAGAATCTACAGGTGCTAGAACTAATGCAAGTTACTCCAAACACCAGCAGTATAATTTTTCAAAAATAATATCAGAAATATCAAATAAAACCATTTTGTAGCTTTGACATAATCAAGTGAAAACCACTTTTGGAATTGCAGACAGCATCACACAAAAACCATGCAAGGAAATATAAAGGATCTAAGAAGAGGAACCTACATCCATTATAGTTATAGATGCATCTGGCAGCAAGAGAGGTGAAACTAGCGCAGAGTCAACCATTAAAGTTAATCTGGATGCCAAATCATCTTTTGAAAGTGCTTCGACCTGCATAAAATGGTTTAGGCCTATCATGTTAAGATAACAAGAATATTATTTTGTTCTACTAAAGAAAGAATACATGATTGATGCTGGGTTATAAAGTAAAAGAGCGTCATATATAATATTGGAATGTAATTTTTGATGCACGACAAAACAGAATTTAATCCGACTTTATTACTTAAAAAATAAATTCTGATCAATCAAGAGATTTATCATGTACTTCACCTGAGCTACAACAAAGTCAACAGAATCTGCAATAAATGGCTCGTGAGGGCCATCACGGATACCCGTCAGGACATATCGTTTCAAAAGGAATGAAGGTGCCCAGCTCACACTGCACAATTTTCATACTTATCAGATCTTCACCTATGCAACACGGAATGAGAGAGAGAGGGAGAGGGAGGATATAGTGTGAACTAAATATAGTAGAATACAATCAAACAATTTTTAAAGTTGTTAGTTACTAGTTATATTTGAAATATGGACAACACCCGTAAATAGCGTTAAGTTGAATTTTCAGATGGATCATGGGAATCAATCAATCAACATACATGAGTTGGGCCATGTATCTATTCAACACAGATAATCTTGACTCCTTGTTTTATTTTGGAGAACTCAGCTGCTTTAATTGACAGAAAAAAAAATGCACACAAATTAAAAGATATACTCACAATACAACCAAATGACCGATCAATCCATCAAAGCATTAGTCGGATTGACTACATGATTGCATCAACCAAAAATGCTATCTCACGTGGTCATCAACCAAGATCCTCTCCTTCTTTCTTGCAATTAAGAGCCACTTGCTCATCCAAATCAAATTTTATTCATATCCTTCTTAGCTCTACGCCTCCACCCAACTCTAACCAAGCCATCCTTGGCTCCTTCAAAGATCACCATGATCTCAACACTCTAACATTCCCTTCCTACTAGTGCATCTGGCAGTCTGTGTCTTATATGTCCAAACAAATGTAATTGAGTTTCCTCTGCACCATCCATGATGCCCACAATCCCAACTTCACTCCAAATACCTTCATTATTAATTCTATCCCTTAAATGTTCCCACGCATACATCTTGACATACATCAGTACTGGTCTGAAATTGCAAGATTAAAAGTACCCTTTGACTATAAAGGGTATGTGGTGGTAACACAATCGTGGTTGTTCTTCATAAAAGTAATTTACACTTAATCTTGTGAGTCATATCCTGGACAAAATCTCCATGTTTATGTATAATTGATCCATAGTACTTAAAGCATTAACTCTTTGCCATCCAATATTACTACATAATCACTTGATTCCCTTGAGATTGTCATTTACTAAAGCAACAATCCATGTACACAGTTTTGCTTATCTGTAATCAACCCATGGTTTTTGAGGGTTTCACTCCTGGGAAACTCCTTGCTATCCAATATTACTAAACAATCAATTGACATTCCAAAGTTTTTGAGGGTTTCACTCCTGGGGGACTCCTTGCCATCCAATATTACTAAATAATCAATTGACTTTCTCCAGATAGTCAGATACTAAAGCGACATACCATGTACTCAATTTTGCTTTGACTCGATTTAAATCCCCAAAATCCAACTTTTGACACAATTGCTCTAACTTAGCATCAATGTCGACTCTAATTTAATCCACCAACACAAATTCATATGCAAAGAGCGTCTCATCCTAGATTGACCTTGTTGCTTAAAGCATTTAATAAGATATGGAATAGATCTGTTAGCCGCAAACTTTGAGATAAGTGCCAGTGCGTCACAATAATATAGAGGGGAAAACGTAAAAGCACACCATAAATCTACAAGAAGAATTGCAAAGACTTGTCATGTCCTCGCAAATGAAAGACTGAACTTCAACTTACACAGGAGCCCAAGGCATAGTAGCTGCAAATGTATGTGTACTCAAGTATGTATTTGAGAGTACTAATGATTTCACTCGTCTTGGACGATGTTGAGCAAAGAGTTGGGCCAAAAATCCTCCAAGTGATGTGCCATATATGTGGATCTGATGAATAAGGAAAGATGATCATTAGCCAAGCAAACCTGGACCTCCCAGAATCGCAATGCTCAAAGAATATATCAAACAAAACTATGACGACAATGTAGAGGTGATGACTAGATTAAGCCAATAAGAAGCAACTATCATCGTATCTCGCTATTACGTATTTCGAGCTTTAATTGTTGTCCACAAAGTTACAAAAATATTGACATATATAAAGTGATCACATCAAAGCTCAACTGGCAAGTGAACCAACTAACAAAATGACCTTGTATCAGCTCTAGGTTCATTTTAAAGGCAAGGTCTTTTACCAATCAGTCGTAGCACAATATATGCAACAAATAGTTACCAATTTGTCAATTGTCGTACATCACAACACAAAAGGAAAAGGCAAGAAATTGATCTATATGTTCAACCCAATGTAGAAGAGCATCTTGCACAAATTAGGTATTAAGCAAGACAAGAATGACATTTCCAGCTCGACTTAGATTATCTAGCTCAACCAAAACTCTCACCACCTTATTTCCCATTATAGCTTTCATATTCTTTTAAGAGATAAGGATTATCTATTCATTAGGCATGTGGGTTACAGAGACCCATACAACTTCCTACTTCCTATGAGATGCTCAGAAATCCTTGTTCAGCGGTATACTGGCCTAACCCATGCAAGAAAGTTTTAGTTACTCTGACGAGTAATGGGCCTAAGCCACATGGCCATACAAAAATAAAGGTTCAACGCGTTATTATTTATTATATAGTTTAAACTTGAAGCAGGCAAAGAAGGCAGAAAATGTCATACATAACAAGTTGCATATTAAGATGACCAAGAGAGGAACTTGACATACTTACATGATGAACATCAATCACGTCCAAGAACTTTTCAAATGCATGAATCCACTCATCATGATTCCACACGCAAGGAATATCAACAGAGATGACCCGATAACCCTGAGAAGAAAATATAAAAGCAGGTTCGTTAGGCCGGGTAAGCAAGGAACATAGAAAGAGGAGCACCATACAGAAAGCTTAGAGCTGAAAATAGAAGAGGAAGTAATAAATTCCAGCTCAACATCTTAAAAGAAACATGAAAACCTGTCTTTCTTCGGTATTTGGGGTGGGATGAGGTAAAGAATTTAATTACGGGGTGCTGATAGTGTTCCGCTTATCATGAATACTACCCTATGATCTCTTTTTTTTCCTGATATATGGTCTCAGTATGTTAGTACTATCACTCTATCGGGATTTAATTTCATGCATCCCACATGAAAATCTACATAGGTCTTATCATGTATCCCATGTGCCATACAATTATGGGTGTAGCTATGCCATGTGAGCATACCAAAATAGGAATAATAATCTAGCTCATCTTAAAGTGGTCCATGCTCTTGGGTAAAGATATAAAGCTTTGAAAATCATATGATCCACAGGGTTCTAGTTTACAAGCGACCGACATTGTTTCATTGGACTCCATTGAGATGAATCTATCATACTGTAAATGAACTTGATCACTTACCAATCATTCATTCACATCTCTCTAACAATTGTTGAAATTGGAATGTAAGAAACTCTTAAGACTTTGATGAATAAGTTTACAATAATACAGCCATTCATATTCCATACATTAAAAAAAAGAAGGTCGAAGTGACGGATACCTTCATCGACAACGCCATTACTTGTTTATAATAGATATCAGCTGATCCTGCTGTCCCTGGAATACAGATAAGCGGGGGAACCTCCTTTGGACCAAAGTCATAATATCTCCATTGCTTTAAGCCAACCTATAGCCACAAAATGCTCAACTATCATACATCATACTTACCGAAAACTCGAAAACTACAAAGATAAACAAAGATGAGAATCTTCCATGCTCAAAGATTTCAATGAACTTAGGGTGTACTGATGAAAACAGTTATTTGATCAATGCCACACCCAAAACAAAAGATCAACTAAAGATTCAAACAATCAAATATGCAATTCTAACTATCAAAAAGACTTCAAATAAAGTCTGACATATTCAAAATTAAGTTCAAACCACAAAAATCAACTAAGAAAAGATCAAAGAATGAAAAGAAAGCCTTCAAAATTGGAGTAAAAACCTAAGATCATTCAATCATCAATATCAAAATCTAAACCCAAGAAGCTAATTATAACCAATAATCAAAATTCAAAAAACACCCACATTCAAATAATTCTTAAAATACAGCATAAACAAACAACAAAGTGACAAAAGATTGAAACTTTAATCAATATTTGAAGCAAATTAAGAAACCCAATAACAAAAAATTAAATTAAAATTGAAAATTAAACTGAAAAAAAGAAGAAAACATACAGGAATTTTGTGAAGGGGAACTTGGGATTTGAAGTAGATGTAATCACCAGGAGCGGAGAAAACACCTTTGCCTTTGATGTTCTTCATTAAAACTAATGAATTTTTTTGAAAATTTTCTGGGTTTTCTACTACTAATTGTAGTTGAAGTTATAATGATTTCAACATCCCAAAGTAAAAAAAAATGAGGAAATTAAGTTAAAGAGATCAAAAAATGGGAATTGGGTGTCAATTGAATTGAATTTGGGGTGTCAAAAATGAGGAAGATGCGAGAGGAGAGAGAGGAGTAGGAGACGAAGCACGTGATGGGGCCCCCTATATTGGCCTGGTCTCTCTCGAAGTGCACGTCAGTTTTGAGTATGTGTGATTTTGTGCGCGCAATCTCAAGGGGGGCATTCAACTCTCTATGGACACTAAGAAATTCCACCGGTGATCGATAAAGATGACATTGGATCGGATCGATTTTGAGTATGATATGATCGCATATATTGTGTAATAAGAAAGACAGAGTTTGATATGGCATGTGCAGAATGACATGACATAGTATTATGTATGTTTGAGAAATATGTTGAACTTGAATATTGATGTATTAATATTTAGAATGGACAATGCAATCTAACATAAAAGTTCAATGCTACACGAGCTTAAATATATATAAAGTTATCACTTAGGTAGCATGGAGTTGGATACGGATTTAAAATAGAGGACGAAAAATGGTAAAATCAAAAAAATTTAAAAATAGATATGGCATAGGTATGTCAGTAATTTAATAAGCTGGTATTTATTCGACTTCCATTAAACCGGAGTCACACAGTTCAATTTTTCAAATTGTTTCTCTAATATCTTGGCTTGCAAATTAAACTAATGAACTGAAAATCATCAAACATCACAACACTCATACATTCAAATTAAATATAAAGTATTTGACATCCCCAACTCCATTCAATGATTCAATCTACTGCGTACATCAAATTCACTTCAATAGTGCTTGACTAGGGTCCATTTAATTTGAGCTGGATTCAATCCATCGAGATTAGGTCATGCTAATTTAATTTAATTTCATTCGTTCCATCCGAAAGAACATGACACCAATATTAGTCTTGGTCGCTAGCTCTTATGGAATATATGTCAAACTGACATTTTTTGTTTATGCTATAGAGTAACAAGTGCAAGCGGTAAAAATCGATTTTGGGAAGCAACAAGTACAAGCGGTGAAAATCAATTTTGGGAAAAGCTGCAACCAAATGAGCTATTCCTCGCTCAATTAACAAAATCCGCGTGAATTCCCTTCGTTCTAATACCTCACCGAAGTGTATCTCTTCTTGCCCTTTCTCCACTTCCTCATACTTCTTCCGAATTCATTAATGGCGACCTTCTCAAAACCCTCAACTAGTGCTGTACAGAAAACTTCTGCTTGAATATCAACGCTTTGAATCATTCAACCAAAAAAATTGAGGTTTGTTCTAATTCCCTTTTTTTAATTCTTAGATTATGTTTAAAGTTTTAGTCAATTAAATTCATTATTTCATAAATTATGTTGTATGATTAAATTTGCTTTTGAACAATTGAACTATCAATCAATGCTAATTGAATTGCATGAATCACTGCTTTTCTTTGTGTGTCATGTACTAGTTGTACAATATGTTATTGATTTATGTTTCATTATATTCTAATTGCTGAAATTAAAGGATATTTGCCAAGTTATTTTGTTATTAACTTGAATCTGAGTGTTAATTGAAACATTAATTTGGATTAAGGTACTTTATATAAGTTTATTGTAGCTTGTAACTTTGGATTAATTTAGTTTTTTTTTTTTTATGATTTTTGGTATAATTTACCTAACCAATGCTGTATAATTCAAAATCATTGATGCTTTACACTCGAGCGAAGAGGTTCCTAACTTCATTCAACCAAGCTAACAAATTCTTCCTAGTCCAAGTCATCAACTATGTGTTAGGACTTCAATTAGGTCCTGATGAAACAGTTCAATTAATGGCTTTTACCTTCGTGGAAACATCATTTTACAAATTTTCTTGCCATTCCGCCATCATTTCGTAGCATTATAATGTCGATGAATATCTAAACCCAAGGTTGTTGTACAAAATTTTCCGCCACTTTTATTTTTGGGATCTCAGAACCTCATAAAGGCTTCGTCTTTGGCTTTAAAAATGTTGTTTTGGCTCCATGTCACATCGCTTTTCCGGAAAGGAGTTCTAGGTTCCATCTTGTTTTCTCCTTGTATTTCTCCCACGTATTGTAAGTGAACACAACCCTCTAATTTTTTCTTAATTCCCTTTATAGAAGAAATCTGTAGTCCTTGCTCTCCTAACACCATCTTATGACCCCTTTCAATCCCCAACAAGCTATTAGGGGCCCTCTTTTGACCATATGGCGTCATCTAAACTTTTCGATATTTTTTTTGGGGACCTCGGACCCTTGAAAAAATGTGAATTATAGCCTTTGTCTCCGCCTTCCGAAATTTTGTTTTGGGCTCCGTCTTTACGCCCTGTATTCTCCCATGTGTCATAGGTGACCACATCGCGTTCCACGTTCGAAAAACTATTTATTTTACTTATAGTGGATATTTGAGGTAGGGACATATTGGTCTTTCTTGATCTTCCAACACCGTTTTATCATCTTTTAAACCCAAACAAGCTTCTCGAGGACCTTTATTTTTTTACATAGAGGTACCATGTAAAATTATCAGCCACATTTTTAGACTCAGAACCTCCATAAAAATGTGAATTATCGTCTTCAATTTCATCTTCTGAAGGGCTTTCTTGGGCATCGTCTTATTTTCTCCCTATAAGTATTTCTTCCACGTGTTATAGATGACCACAGGATGCCTTGGTTTCACTCTCTAAAAATTCATTATTTTCCCTTGGTAGAGGATTTTTGAGGTAGGGCACACATTGATCTTTCTCACTCTCCCGGCACCGTCTTGTTACATTTTGAACCCCAACAAGCTTCCTTGGGCCTTCTATTGACCATAGGGGTACCATGTAGAATTTTGAGCTTTTTTTCCTCCCTTAAAAAATGTGAGTAATAGCCTTTATTTTCACCTTCCAGGAAGTTGTCTTGGGCTTCATCTTATTTTTACTTTCTCCTTTCTCCCATGTGTTGTAGGTGATTACTTGATCCTCCAAGCTTGGTTTCACCCTCAAAAAGTTGTTATTTCCTTTTATAGTGGATTTTCAAAGTAGGGAAACGTTGGTATTTGTTGCTCTCCCGGGACCATTGTATCATCTTGTGAAACCCAACAAGATGCTTGGGCCCCCTTTTTGACCATAACGACATCATATAAAATTTTCGATAAATTTCTTTCGGAACTCCGGAACCCCCAAAACATGCAAGTTATAGCATTGGTTTTCTTGTGCCTAATGGACGTCCCAAGCTGTCTTGTTTTCGCCCCATATTTTTCCCATGTGTTGTAGACTTGTCGGTGACCACAAAACGCTCCACGCCTAGTTTTACCCTTTAAAAACTTAGTATGTTCCCTTTATAGAGGATTTTCGAAGTAAGGACACATTTGTCTTTCTTGCTCTCTCTGTACCAGCTTATGAACTTTCGAAACTCTACAAGCTGGCTAGCCCCTCTTTTGACCATAGGGGCATCATGTTAAATTTTTGACAAGTTTTTTTTGAGACCTTTAAACCCAGATAAGTGTGAATTATTAGTGTTTAATTTATGCTAATGATTATAAATGTTACGTCATTGGGTTGTTATTGGCCATAACACAATGATTATAACCTTCTCGATATGGCATTGGGCCAATTACACTTCACTTGTTGGTTTTTGCATGTATAGTTTGAACCTCACTCTGTCTGAATATTGCTCTATTTTCAGAATTTCAGGATCATATAATCGGCTATATCCTCGGCATCAGTTTCCTGTTAATTTATTTTCCATGTATACTTTTTTCAAAATTCGTAGAAGTTTGGATGGATTGCGGTTGGAAAGATCAAATATGCTAATGCCATCCATAAAATGTGCTAGATTTTGTCATTTTGATCAATACCCATCTTCTTCGTCTAAGTCAGTATTAGTGAAACCTCCCCAAATTAAGATAGGGATTTTTTGGGATTTGGATAACAAACCCCCAATTTCAGTCTCCCCTTTTGAGGCTGCCATTAAGGTTAAAAGGGGTGTTTCGTCTTTTGGGGTTGTTAAGTATATGGTAGCTTACGCCAACGAACATTCATTTAGCTATGTGCCTCCTGCAGCTCGAGAGTTGAGGAATGAGAGAAAGGTGTTGAATCATTTAGAAAATAAGGGGGTCATCAGGCGCATTCAACCATATTTATGTCGGGTATGTGGGAGGAAATTTAACACCAATGAGAAGCTTGTTGATCATTTCAAGATTCACCAGAGGGAGCATCAAAAACGGCTGGATCAAATAGAATCTGCCAAAGGTAAGAAGAGGGTTAGTTTGGTGGGAAAATATGCAACACAGATGGAGAAATATAAGAATGCTGCTCGGGATGTTTTGACTCCCAAAGTGGGGTATGGTTTAGGGGATGATTTGAAACGGGCTGGCTTCTGGGTGAAGGAAGTGTCTAATGAACCACAAGCAGCTGATGTCGCTTTAAGGCGCCATATGGTGGATATGATGGATCATCAACGAATACAATGCCTGGTCCTTGTGTCAGATGATTCGGATTATTTGGGTGTGTTGAAAGAGGCTAGGGAGAGATGTCTTAAGACTGTTGTTGTAGGTGACACCGACAATGGAGTTCTCAAGAGAAATGCAGATGCTTGTTTTTCTTGGAGAGAGATTTTGATTGGTAAAGCTAAAAAGCAGGCAGTTTCAGTTGTAGGTCAGTGGAAAGATCGTGACATTTTAAAGAGACTGGAGTGGTCATATAACCCAGAAGAGGAAAGAGATGACTCTAAATGGAGTGATTGCAGTGACTTTGAGGATGATGAGTTTGAGGATATAGAAAGTGAAGATACTATTAAGGAAGGTGAAGACCCTTTGCATCGGAAAGATGATAGACCTTGGTGGGAATTGGAATCGGCTATTGATGGTGCATCCTCTAGTCCATTGACTTGATTTAGACAATTTAATTCACAACTTCTGTGAATCGTAAGTGATTAAATGATAAGTTTGTCAAGGAAATTCAGCAAGTGGTTCTTTCCACTAAATTAATGTAAGTTATGTGCAAACTATACTTTTTCAATTAGCAGCTGTGGCATAAATTTGTTTGAATCTTTTTTGGGTGAATTTACCTGCTATTTCCATTGATGTCAAATTGCAGTGAATCTTGACACAAGTCAGTTGGTTTTGGCCGGATTCAGAAAAGGTTATGGAATGATAGTGGCCATCCCATGATGTAAGTATGGACATACTACTGCATTGTTTACAAAGTTGGTATACTAGTGACATGAGCTGGTTGATCTTTTCCTGCAAAGTTGTTCTCTTATCTAGTTTAATCAAATGTTTCATGTGATATACATATTGTGTGCTGAAGTCGCACTAATCCTTGTTTGTTATTGTTGTATTATGTCTACACAGAAACTTTATTGCAGATCAGTGAATAGTCCACTGCAGTTCGAAATTTCATATATTTCTATTGCCTTCACCATAAGATGCCATTTCTTGGATAATCCTCATTGATAAGCAGTTTTTGTGTTAATCATTAAGTAACTGTATCATGCCATTATTACACAAGTAGAAGGACAAATAGATGGAATTGAAGACTATTTGCCATCCATATTATTTGTCCAACACAGCCATAAGTGGTACAAAAACCTTTGTTCTTCTTGTATGAAGCTTCTTATGATGGTATTTGGTTAAGAAAGCCAGGTAGGTGAATGCTAATGCTGTCTGAGATTTCAGTTGCTTGGCTAGAAATAAGCCCAAATGTAATGCAACAGTGACATTGATGAAGTTATTGCCTATTTCGGTGTTTGACACTGAATATATGTATTGTTGAAGTTAGTGAAGTTATATCCTATTTCAGTGTTTGACATGGAATATCTGCATCCTAGAAGTTGCTTATATCTAGCAGTAATAAACTGATGGAATACTTGTTTTGCGCTGCAATATTTGTTTATGTTGATTGTTGAAACATTTGATGGTAATTAAACAGAATTAAAGCTTCTAATTGATCTCACCACTTCTTTCTTATTGTTTCCAAGTGTAATATGCGAACAACTTCCTCTGAATGTGTAGATGAGTTCACTGCGTGGTGTTGTCTGAAAAGAAGGTCAAGCTTTCAAACAAACGAGGAAGAGTACTTCAACAATATCCAATGATTATGACAGTAAAAATGACACAATTATATTGAATTTACTTGTCTGATTGTCTAGAGCATGCCGTCAAGCGTAGCATGACATATGCTTGAACTTTCAAACAATTTGAGCGGACTGAAACTACAGCTTCTAGCCTGCTACATGGTTGTTTTCATTATGTACTTACTTGCTCTTTCCCTTATGGATGTAATTTTGCTTGATTTGGTAAACATTTCCTCCAAGAATCCAATATGCCAGAATTTTGTACCATAATTCGTTTTAAGATGGAAAAAAAAAACTTTACTAGTCTTCGACCATCACCATTTCTTGGTTAAAAAATATAGTGTCATACTTAACGGGAACTCTGTACATTTGTACATTTGGAATTCAGCAAATTGTTTTTACTAGTGGTTTGGTGTAGGCCTGAGCACGGATCGACATTTTGGGAAATCAATATTTGTATCCGTATCCAAAAATTTCGGATATCCGTATTTGATATCCGATAATTTTCAGAACGGATACTCCGGATATCCAATTTTTAATTTTGCTTTCGCCAAATAAAACATAGATATTTGTGACACAAGAATACGATAAGACAATATAAGTACCAAATAAAAAAAATGAATATGTTAAATCTTGTCCATTAGCAATTGCACAGAATAACTTAATTTTTGTTGAAATACTCCATAAGATTCTTGAGTTTACTATTTTTGTATACTCAAAACTCGGAACTTTATATGAATGACCTATATTTTTGGTAGATTCAATACATAAAAGTTGATATCTAGATATTCGGTATCAAAAGATGTCGGACATTCGGTTCAATATCTGAAATTTCGGATATTCGGATATCCAAAAAGGCCAAAAGTGATATTCGAATAGGTATTTCGCTTTTTCGGATCGGATATCCTAAAATCGGATCAAATACGGATCGAATTTTCGGATTTTTAGATCTTCAAATATTTTTGCTCAACCCTAGTTTGGTGGATCCTTAGATATGAATATACACACTTTAGTAAACAAGAAATAAAAGGTATTAGTACCTCTGCAATCAATTACTTGCAACAAAAGGGAATTTTTTGTAAGACATAAAAATTCCTAGAAGTACAAAGAAAAAGACTAACAGAGAACTCAACATTTGACAAAATCAAGTTTGCTAATAAAACATTAGTAGTGGACATCAATTGTTTTCGCAGACCAATTCTTTGAAAGATGGAACATCAATTTTTACACGTAAAGAAAGCAAATAGGATATAGGAGTCATGTGAAGTAGAACAGTACTCCATCTTTTTAATTTTCCTAGATCTTTCTATTTTCCATCTTACTTATTGCTTTAAAAGCATAGGAAATCAAGCCTTTGTCAAATTGTATTGTACTACCGCTTTGTCAAAATAGTTGCAAATTTGTTATAACTATTTTGATCCGGAGGTAGTAGAACAAATCACATCTGAAAAGGCAAAACCTAATCGAATTCTTGCTTAGTCAAAACAAAACACAAAGAGGCCGCCTGCCTTCAATGTCATCATCATCAAAGTTTAAATAAACTTATAAAAGCATGACATGATCTTTTTTTTTTGGGCAAGGATGATATCTTAACCCAGCCTAAAACATAGGCATACTGTATTTGGGGAAAAAAAAAAAATCACAGTACAGCACAAAAATCAAATCCAAGTCAAAGTTCAGCCAATTTCCAAGTTGCAGATTAAAGATTAATCTTAATCTGAATTGCTGTGACAGGAACATTATCAGTAAGCAAAGTACGCTTGCACCTTATAATAAAGCCTATTAAAGAAAATCACATTGCTTCACTCCCCTCAGAAAAGGAAACTAGACTTTCAAATGTAAATCCTAAGGCAGTGATTGAAACAAGATGGTTAAATTAAGATTTCACGTCACACTAACTAATCAGGAAATCATGTCAAAAGTTCTGCAAACGAAACAAAAGTTCTGTAAATTTTTAACTGCTTGAGCCACAGAACATATGCAACAAATGAGGCAGTAAATTTACTCCAGAATCAATTGCATCAGTGCATCACTTGACAGAAATACATAGGTAAAACACGGGCACACAAAGTTCAAATGAGTGTCTCCATGCTGACTTTCAACCAAAACATTAGATTTTCTAAAACTCGAGCATACAAGCTGCACTATAGTACCAAGCCTTTTCGTGTCAAACTTAAACTTTTCAACATAACATAGGCCTCAAAATCCAAAATTCATAAGCAAACCGAGTTGTTGAACAATTCATCAGAATCAGCTAAAACTCTTATCAATCTCTAAAAAACAAACAGTTCATCCATAAAGATATCTACCAATTTTCAATACCAATATACTCATACCATAATTATAGCATACAAAAAATTTACATATGGCTCCCCCATAGGTAAAACACGGACACACAAAGTTCAAATGAGTGCCCCATGCTTACTTTTAACCAAAACATTAGATTTTCTAAAACTCAAGAGCATACAAGCCGCACTATAGTACCAAGCCTTTTCATTTCAAACTTAAACTTTTTAACATAACATAGGCCTCAAAAACCAAAAATACATAAGCATAACCGAGTTGTTGAACAATTCATCAGAATCAGCTAAAACTCTTATCAATCTCTAAAAAACAAACAGTACACCCATAAAGATTTCTACCAATTGTCAATATCAATATACTCGTACCATAATTGTAGCATACAGCAAATTGGCAACTCACAGATAAAAATTATTCCGAACAGAAGGCAAAACACGTTCCTTTGCTCACAAAAACAGGAAATCCAACTTGTGTAGATATCAAGGCAGCTTCTATATCTGCAACTGGGAGTATAATAAGTAGTACTTTACTTCATGAAGCAGGTGTTTATTATTAAATCAAGTCACATATTCTAATATGGAATACACAACCCATCTAACAGCCTGTCCTGCTTTTTTTATAACATAAAGACCCACATGAAAAATGCAGGAAAGTGGGGCAACACTATACATTGTGTACTAATAAATTGTGTATGCAAAAACTTCAACAGCAGTAATTCACAAGAAACCTAAAGTGGATGTCACCCTATTTCACGACTAACTAGGACGCTCAATTTAGTGTAACTCAAGACATTACAAGTCACACAACATCAAAGGGAAGTTGAAGCAATCAATTGTTTGATCCATCAAAAATCCTAACAAAAACATTCCTATATGTCACATATTATAGCTCATCTTCAAATAAATAATCCATGAGAGAGCAAATTGACAAGTCAAAGAGTGAAATTTCCCTCCGGCTAAACAACGTTTAAAACTCCATAGATCACAAGAACTATTTTGCACATCAGCACGAGTGCATCAACAATATAGCCAAAAAGCCATAACATGGCATACGAAACATTTCATTCTTAAAGTAGTCTTTAAACAAGAATCTCACAGGGTCACATACTCACATCAGTCATCATCCAGTAAAAGCTTCATTCAAAATCCACAGGAGTACATCCCCTGTCATTAGACAAGCAAGACAACTAAAAGAATATTTGCATGAAACCAAATTTGCCAATATCTTCTCTAACAAAGATAACCCAGAATCAGCTAGTTTGTCAAACACGAGTACAAGTCCAATTGTTGGTTATCAAAAGTTTGCATGACTCTGGTACAAATCAAGTGCAGTATCATACTCAGGTCCAAATGACAAACACAAGGATTTAAGGTGAAATGACAAACCAAGGGCAACATAATAAACAATTATCTGTTAAAGCACTCCGACAAAACCCTCACACTATTCACATGACAAGTCTATGTCAAACTGTATCAAGGCACACAAGCATCTGTTAATTTAGTCTTCAACCACGGCACAATGCAATCCTTCCATCATTCTAATTTTTTGATATAATTCGCTAAATAGGGTATAGAAACTAACATAGCACACCAAAAAGCAACATTCCTCAAACTAGTCAAACACAAAGCGAATTCTGCTTTCCTTTCAACTTTCAACATAATTAGTAATAACATAGAGTGTATAGACGCATCACGCATCAAAGAGCAGTGTATAATTGATCTACAAATCTAAACCGATTGCAACTGATATTCCAATTGATACCAAAACACAAATGAACCAGCATGGTGTTATTGAAACTGTAACATTGTAGCCTGAAATAAGCTGTACATTTGCTAACTATGAGGGAAATCTAACCCTAAAAGAACAAAGCAATATGCTGACAGAAAAAAACAATGAAGATATCGATACCTCCACCCTTCCAGTACTCTGCTCGAGGCACGCTTCTGCAGACAGAAAACATTGAACAAAAACCTCCGATCCGAGCAGTTTGCTAGAAAATCACTCTTTTTTTTTCTTTAATAATGTGGCAGCTCCATGAACATCAAAACATCAAGTTTCACCAAACAGAATTACTCTTCTTCTTCGAATCTGAATAGTAATTCAAATACCACCTCACAAACTTCTTCAACCCGGTCTGCAAATCAACACTAGGCTTATACCCAAGTTCCCTCTGCGCCAACGTAATATTCGCGTGTGTAAACGGAACATCCCCATTCCTAGGCAGTGGCAAAATCTTCTTCTCAGCCTTCACCTTAAGCAACTTCTCCAAGATCCTAACCAACTCAGTAACAGTAATCGGTGATGTATTCCCCAAATTAAAGATCCTAAACTGCGCCGGCCCCTTCTTCTTCCCACCCGTCCCAGTACTCTTCTGTGCCGTATCCAACGCCCCTAAACACCCCTTCACAATATCATCAATGTAGGTAAAATCCCTCGCCACAGTCGAATGATTTGGCCCCTCAAACACTGTAATCTCCTTTCCCTTCAACATATCCTTAGCGAAAAAGAAATACGCCATATCCGGCCTCCCCCACGGTCCATAAACCGTAAAGAACCTCAATCCGGTAATCGACAATCCGTAAATATGATTATAAGTATGAGCAATCTCCTCACCTGCTTTCTTAGTAGCAGCATACAAACTAGCAGGCTGATCAGTCCTATCTTTTTCCGAAAACGGAACTTTCGAATTCAAACCATAAACAGAACTACTAGACGCCCATACAATCGACGGTTGCGGATTCGCCGACTTACAAACTTCAAGCAAATTCACTAATCCAGCAATATTACTATTAACATATGAATTAGGGTTTTCCATTGCATACCTCACTCCTGCTTGTGCTGCTAAGTGCATCACGTGTGTAAACGCCACCACATCGAATAACTTGATCAGCAGATCTCCGTCGTTGATATCGCCTTCTACTACGAAGATTCCAGAACGTTCTAGAAGCTTCTGACGTGACCGTTTCAACGACGGGTCATAGTAGTCGTTGAAGTTGTCGAGACCTAATACGCCGTCGCCTCTTCTCCGTAACGCCATTGATACGTGGGTCCCTACGAAGCCCGATGCGCCTGTTACGAGGACGGTGAGCCCGTTTGGGCTTGAATCTTTCACACGCGCTGATTGTCGTACTTTTCTCTCCCACTCGTGTCCTCCCCACGTGGCGGCGCGTGAGAAGGCGGTAGTTGTACGGCGGTTGGTGGCGGTGGTGGTGGTGGTGGAGTCGAGGCGAGGGGAGGCGAAGAAGAGGAAGAGGAGAAGAGAGAGAAAGAGGAAAGACCAAAGAGTAAGTTTAGAGAGAGAAGAATACCATCGAATTCTGGAGAAATAAATCGATGATTTCTCAGGTTTAAATTTCCCAGGTGTTGATGGAATATCATCTCCCATGTGATTGTTCGTCTTTAATTGCGACATTGCGACAAAAAAAAAAAATCAAAATAAAAAACCCTAGATTTCGGTTCTTTGGGGGGAGAAATTAGGGTTCGATTGAATTGGGGGAAAATTAATTTCGATTAAATTGGGGAAAAAGAAGAAGAGGAGAGAGAGAAGAATGAATGATTGAATAAAAAATGGAAGAAGATGAAAGGAAGGAGAGAGGTTAGTTAGTTGGCAAATTTTAATCTGTTAACAACTGGGAAATTGTTCCAAGTAGTGGTTTAAGTGTAATTACCAAGTACTTTCATTCAATTATTGAGCTTTTTGCCTTTCTTTCTTTTGACTTGTTAATTATTTTTATCGTATTATGGTGAGTCACTAATATAACAATCATAATCATGATAGTGAGTCGCTGACTGGTTGGCTAATTAGAGGGTGGATTAACGGAATTTGATTAGTGTATGGTAGGATTTATTGAGGGAGTTTTGCTCAATAGTTAAAGATAAAGATCTAAGGGGTGGCGTCGCCACGACGTGGGGTCTGTTTACTTCAGCTTAAAATTAAGTCAATTCTGTTTAGTTTTGTTCAATTTAATTCAACTCTTCTCTTATTTTGCTATTTATTAATCCTTCATAAAAAAAACTTTCAATTCAGTTCAGCCCAGCTACAATCAGTTCAGATGTTTTCAGCTGAAGTAAACAGGCCCTTGTTTGTTTGCACTCCATTCGTTGCATTTTATTGTTCACGTTTTATTTATACACGTTAGTCAATGCAAATTTTATAACGTTTATATATTTAGTTTTGTGTTTGTAAAAATTATAAAAAAAATTTGATATTTTTGTAATATAAATCAAGTTGAATCAACATAAAACCTCAAATAGGTCAAAGCATGGTTTATCAATAGTGCTTAAAATCAAAACATAAAATTGAAACAGAGGGAGTAATTTTTTATTTCTTGTTTTTTTTAGGGCTTATTCCTCTTTTGCACCAAAAGAAAGAAAAACAATTGAACTAATTAACAGTAATAACAACTTATAGTCATGGATGAGGACGAGTTAGGGGTTTAACATAATACATACTCGTACTAAATTGGATTTATCAACATGGTTAGTATCATATTAGTTTAGTGGTTTTCGCTTTTGAATCATTGTAGTCTAAGTTCATGCATCAAAAGGCATAAAATTTAATTATGTGTTAATATATCTAAAATGATGATTTACAGTAGAAGAAAATATTTAATGATGGTTAATTTTATATTATAATAACTTTTTTAAAAGTAAGAAATTCATTATTTAAACCTAATTATTTTAAGTCGGTCGGGGAATATTGCACACATAACCTCACTTATGAGCATGTAACAGGTAATGTTTTTGTCAACCTATTTTTACTAAACTAAACTTATTTTTGTTGAAACCATTAACAATTTATTAAACATTAAAATTGATTTTTACTTGACCGAACTGAACTCATTTTTATTGAAAATAAGTAAAAATAAGGTTATGAATACATAACCTAAATTTACTTATAAATTCCAGGACCTCATGAGAAAGGTCCAAATACGAGTCATCATGGACCACTAGTGAGATCCTTCGTAAGATCATATCTGAACCAAGAACACAAGTCTTGGACCCAAGGCAACACTTCCTCAAATGGGCCATATACTTTAATAAGCCCAACAAGAGGCCAAGCCTTCTCAAATGCAAGCCCACAACAACATTTCGTACCAAGAAAAAGTTAATGTAAACACCGACAAGTCACCTGTCAATTGTAAACGTACACAAAAATTAGTTGCACAATTTTTGGGAAATACCATGGTTCTAAATGTTCAATGTTTAGTAAATACCCTCTCAATTTTTTAAATTGTATCATTTGAATATTTTATCTTTTACAAAAAATACTTAGAAGTTGCAATTATAAAAAACGGAGGGAGTATCTAATAAAATTATTTCCCTCTTCTTACAAGTTGGTGAATAACGATTGTTTGTATTGTTTTTGTTTTATTATTATTTTTTAATCTACAAGTTCTTTAATGTTAGATGTTTACTAAACATATAACAATTAGAAAACAAGTACTTCTCCACAAATTTTCTCTTTAAAAACTGACTTGAGAATTGAAGAGGCTCTACTTGGAGAACCCCAGAGGCTAGTCCACACTTTGTGCATTAGTTTCAACTTTCTTTCAAGACACCTTGGACCAGCTCTGCAAGTGATTTCTCTCCTCAACTGGTGGTCTTCCACTCAAAACAAAGCCCTTCAAAAAGATTTGAACTTTTCTTTTACTTTTTTTTTTTCTTTTATTTGTTCATGATGTAGTAAGAAAATTTAAAAATTAAATAAAAAAAATGAAATTTGTTGTAGAATTGTAGGTTACTACTAGGTTGGGTCTACTTTATATGTGGACGAGGACAAGTTTTCACTGTTTGGACTACGTTATAAATACAAAACCATCTTTGATCAAGCCCGATTTGGTACGACTAATTTGTTTAAGAAATGTAAACAAACGTAAAATGAATTGCCCAAAATAGATAACATAAACATTTAACTTTTTATAAAATATAATTTTTCTAAAGTATGAAACAGCAAATTCAACTATAAAATAAAAATCTTGCATTTAGGAAAGAATTTTTGCAATAGTACGTCATGACAACCAAGAACTTAGCATTAAAAGGTTCACATCAACTATATATATTAAAACTTAAGGCGAATTATAGCATCTGCCATGTGGCAATTTCAATGTATCGTTAATGTTAGCCAAAAGACATGTTTGTTAAGAATTGAAATTGTGACCTCTCACTTTAAGACACATAAACTTTACCAACTAAGCTATGTATTACCATTGTTATTTTTTCATACAACAGATTATAATATCATGTATTGCAAAATAAATGAAAACCTCAATATAAAGCAAATGGTCAAATAACTTTTAATTTTATTTTTTAATATGTATGTTAAATTACATAAATGTATAATGAATAACAATAAACAATTGTTTTGTGATTATCTTTTAACACATTGTGTGTCATCATTTCATATTCAGTTTTTTTCCCCAATATCATAATTGTTCTTTCACTTCAATGCTTTAAATTTCTTTAGCAATCGTGTATTCATGTTCAAAAATACTAACCGTCCAAAATATAATTATTCTCAAACAAATTCAACTCACATAAATCCCTAATAATGAATAAATCATTGCTTGAGAGAAAAAAAAAAACATTAACAAATGATTATATTTGAAAATAATTAACCATCTATATATAATTTGCTAAAACATTTTTATTGCTAATGTAGAATGGTTTCGTATACACCGTACTTAATATTTCATCTTATGAAATTTTAAGTTTGATTTAAGTTTTTTTTTGTGAAAACTACTTAGTTAAAACTTATAAAATTTATTTAGTAAGCCTTAAACTATTTTTTGTATCAAATGGTCCGGCCGGGGCAACTCCTGGGATCGAAGCTAGTTTTCTAATGAAATCTCTAGCCTCTTAGGTCATCTATGATACACCATAGTCCCCAACTCCCCATGCATGCACCACTTACCTCAACAGGTTGTGTTGTGGAGCACACCTTGTTTAGGTTGCGCTATACTCCACAGTCTACATAATATTCCTTTATTGTTTTAGCTAGTTGATGAGATCAAATATACTACGGAGTAGGAAAAATCGGCACAAACATTGAAGCAGCAACAACTGTATATAACTATACAACTTAAAGTTAGTGCATTGTGCAAGACAGGTTATATATAAGAAATAGGTGAGACTGTTGAATAACTTAGTTGGTTAGACTTTTTCTCAATTTCAATAAGATCTTTGGATCAAACTTTTCTTAACACCACCCTTGTGGCACTCTAACCACCTAAAATAAGGTTAGATGCGAAAAACGACATAAACTCAAATTATTTAAGTGTTTAGCAGGCATGGTAGAACATAGTTAACTATTTTCATGTTACTCGTTGTACCTTATATAAAGTTCATGTCATTGATCTCCTCTAAGTTATTCAGCATACCGACTTTAGATGACTATATGACTAATGGATTGGTGCTTTTTAATGAGGCCTACATCATGCCATCACACTAATTCCACTATTCAACTATTCATTTGAATAGTAATGGTTTGGTGCTTTTTTATATGAATATGTATAGATAGATATAGATATAGATAGATAGAGATGTTGAGAGTCTAGTAACTAATGGAGTCCTAATTTATAAGATAGCCATATAGTTAAGTTTTAGTATGATTAATCAAAGCTTGATAGAGGTTAATTAATATAGTTCGATCTATCTTAAGCTCAAAAAGAGTTTTGAAAATTCTTGTTCGAGCTCGACACACTAATTAAGATTTTGGCTTGTCCAGGCTTTGTTCACAAACATGCTAGCATATATAGTTTGCCTTTTGAGGTTAAATGTAATCCTATAGAGCTTAATTATTAAATAAACGAGCCTCAAATAAGATTATATATAATAATGATACTCTCAAAATTAAATTATAGCAGAATAAGATTTAAAAATTGTGAGACTAAGAAAGAATTATAAATAAGTTGCATGTTCACAAAACATTAACGAGCTAAACATAAGTTTATTTGAGCTTAGCTCATTTACCAATTGAGCTTAAGATTGTTTTTCAAGCTTGTGTATTACTTGATGACCATTTTTTTTTACTAAACTTTGACTGATGAGTGCCTTCCAAAGCAGTTCATCAATATCTTAAATCATTTGCATGACTAAGCAAGCCCCTTATAATTAACTTATTACTCGTATAAGCAAGAAGTGAAGGTCGCTGGAAAAAGCTCAATTTATAGATATGGATGGTATATATAGGCGTATTCAGATAATTATAAAACTAGGATTATTACTTTATCCTTATGCATATCCAAATTGAAACCCTAGCAGATTTGTTAATGATCCCGATAATGCGGTGATTCCGACATATATATATATAGAGTCCCTTATGACGAAACTCTAAATTTAGATCATCTTGAGATTCTTTACCCCTGAATCATCATAAACTGACATTTTACTAGATTTGATTCATATCTTAATGCACAATTCCTCTTTAAATATAAAGAAATAAGGAGTCCGTTTTCTGTGTGGCTTGCCACACACTCAATTGACGGTGTGGCCATCTCAATAAATTATTAGTTAGTCATTATAGCTAATAACGTTAACTTCTATTTCTTTGATTTATTTTTCAACAACAATAATTCTTATCAAATCACAACCGGAGAGAGAAAATAATAACAATATATTTTTTTTCAAATGTACATATTACAAAATTTACAACTCTAAAAAATAAAATAAAAATATCAAAATTCATGTTTTCTAATTCTCTACAAACAGAGACCCATATTGGTATAGTTTAATAATACTAAATTTTTAACCATATTCAAAATATTGAGTTGGAGCTTATATTTTTGGGGTTACTGCTTACTAACCGTTAGATTTTGGGCTACTGACATATGTGTTTAGGGTTACTAATTTATGTTTTGGGGGTTACCCACTACCTGATTTGAAATTACTGATTTATACGTTTAGGGTCAATAACTAACTAGTAAATTTGGGGTTACTAATTGCTAGATTTGAAGTCACCGATTTTTTGTGTTTGGAGTTACTAAATTGGGGTTTTGGAGTTACTAGATTTGGGGTTACTAATAGTCTAATACTATTATTATTATTATTATTATTATTATTATTATTATTATTATAGTTTTTTTGTGGAGTTACTAACTAATGGATTTGGGGTTAATAATTTGTGTGTTTTTTGGTTATTGCCTTATATTTTTTAGGTTACTAACTTATTTTTGGGGGTTATTAACTTCTGAATTTAGGGTTACTAACTTATGTGTTTGAGGTTACTAACTAGAGAATAATTTGGGGTTACTAAGTGCTAAATTTGGGGTTACTAATTTATGCATTTGAGATTACTAACTGGTGAATTTGGGATTACCAACCCCATACACATAAATTAGTAACCCAAATTCAATGACTACGTAGTTAGCAACTCTAAAAAATCAACTAATTAGTAATCAAATTATTTTATGAACACACACTATTATATTTAATACAATAATACCTATATTTCATGAAAGTAACTTGTAATATTCACATTAAGCAACAAATTTTTAAAAAGCAACTAACTTCTGATTAAAAAAGCTAATCGGTTGAGTAAATTGCTTTAAATTACACCACTGTAGTTTGTAGTTAATAAATCAATGAGTATTAATGCAAATCAAACATTAAATACAAAAAAGAAAAAAATTGTAAAAAAAAAATCAAAAATTTAGTAGTCTAGAACAAAAATATTCTGAAATAATATAAGTGAAGAAGTTAAATAATTTGAAAAGCGTTGGGAAAGAAACTAAAATGAACTATAAAAAAAAAATAAAAATAAAAATTTAAGCTAATGGTAATTGGGCTCAAACTAAAACCCAATGTTAAAGTAATGGTGTGGCAGACCACATATAAGACTTAATCCTTAATGTTTTGATTCGCACACAAGATTTTCACGTTTAAATAACAATATAAGGAAATAAGGCTCCGACAAAAGTGAAACCTCCCGCCGATCATGATTAGCGGTTAATCGATGAGACTAGATCTAATCTTGTATTTTGTCTCTTTAATGATATTTAGGGTTCTTGATATGTTAAGAACACTTAAGCAATGGAGCATTTGTGAATCATTAGCTTGGCCAGGGACCTACATATATGTAATTAGGATCTTATATTATTTTCATGATTTACATTAGAAAGAGACATTATACAGAGATAAGTGACACCTCGTGTCGTTCATGATAAGTGGTTGACCGAGACTAGATATGGTCTTGTACTTTGTTTCTTTAATGAAACTTAGGGTTGTTGATAACTTGATAAGGTTAAGAGCACTCAAGCAATGCAGCATTTGATAACCATTAGCTTAGTAAGCGACCTACATATATGTAATTAGGACCTTGATGTTTTGTTTTGCACATTATATTTTCATGATTTACATTATAAAGATTTAAGCCTCCCACAAAAGTGAAACCTCACACCGTCATGACCAGTGGTTGATCGAGACTAAATCTGATCTTTGTACTTTGTCTCTTTAATGAAATTTAGGGTTTTATTAAGGTTAAGATCGAACTCTCTAGCAATGCAACATTCGATAATCATTATCTTGGTTGGGGACCAACATATATTTTGATTTGCATATTTTATTTTCATGATCTACATTATGATTATGTCCTTGCTTAATTTGAAGGTCAGTTAAGTTCTCAGCAATGGCATTCCTTATTGATGAGTTTCTTAAATGACGAAAAGAAAATCAGCACACATGTTTGAATAACAAAATAAACTTCAATACGAACTTATCAAAATAAAATTTTCTAAACTATTACTAAACATAGCGACCTTAGTTCTTCTGACTCACATATATAGTCACATGATATATGCACATGAATAAACTAGAAATAATAAACAAATTTTATAAACTTTGGTAGGATGAAATCAATATTTTAGAACTTAATTAATAATGTAGTTATACTAATTTAATTACCATGATATTGTTAATTTTAATTAATAATAGAGAGTAATGCACAATTAATATTTCCTCAAAGGGCTACCACTCCTACAAATACATTGTACATGAATAAACTAGAAAAAAAAAAATTCAATTTGAACAAATCAAAAACGATATTTTTTGATCTACTAATTATAATTTATTTAGCACAAGTGCATTGCATGTGAATGGGTTAGAGATTGCACTCTAAACGTATAAGTATGGCAACTATTATCATGGTGATATACATGTGAGTAAATAAGTTACTTAAAACGTCCAATTAATGTCATATTGCCTTAATAGAAAATTTCCTACAATCAACTATTTTTGAAAATAAATTGATTTGTTTCTGATTATCTATAAGACCTTTTTGGAACGAGGCTAGCATTTCTTCTTACTATATATAAAGCATGAAGCAAACTGGCTAGGATAGGTGCATCAAAATTAGCCCCTCAAATTTCTTCTCTTCAATGGCAAAACGAGGGAGAACTAAGTATCCTACTCATACATTGCCGATAGAGATAATACAAAATGAAATACTTGTTAAGTTGCCATCAAAATCTCTACTAAAATGTCGTTGTGTCTGTAAAATATGGTGTTCTATGATAGATGATCCAAATTTTGCTTTGAGTCATTTCAAATATTGTCAAAACAATCAAGAAAAAACCCGCCTCCTAGTCATAGAACCACCTGATATTGGTTACACCGAGCAAATTTGCACAATTCGTAATTGCAAAAATTTTAGAAAAATGTGTGGGCTTGACATAGAACTCAATCCATGGCGTATGCATTACCAAGTTGTGGGATGTATTAATGGATTAGTATGCTTGCAAAAATACAGATCGGAGATTCAACCTTACAAAATTATCCTATGGAATCCTTCAATCAAGAAAGCGTTAGAGCTTCCTTTTTTTTATCAAGTTATAGATTCTACAGGGCTAAGATTTGATGTTGATTGTGTTTTGGGGTATGATGTTGTTAGGAAAGACTATAAGGTGGTAGCAAATTTAAGCATTGGAAAAGGGCCTAGGAATTCGACAATTGTTCAAATCTTTACCCTTAGTACTTTCTCTTGGAAAGCTGCTAATACTCTTAATGAACCATCATGTCTTTGGGTAAAAGATGGTCCTAAGGTTTTTCTTGATGGGGTTACATTTTGGGTTGCAAGTGAATTAAACAATATCGGTACAAATCATTTTGTGTCATTTGATGCGGTTAATGATGTGTTCAAATATATCATGTTACCTAGTTGTGAGCAAGCTGATGTATGGGCTCATGAAAGATTCCCTATCATTTTGGATCAATCCATTGGTCTTATGGAAAATTTTGAAACCTATAGTCAAATATGGGTCATGGGAAAAGGAAAAGGCATGGCGGAAAAATGGACTAAACGGTATATAATTAATTTACCCTTGTTACACAAGTGTTTACATTTCAAGATGGATGGCGAATTGTTCTTTACTGAAGAAACTGGAGGGGTGAAGTCTTACAACATTAAGACTCAAGAAATCAAACTTCTTGCAAAGAGTTACAAGATTTGCCCACTATTCACTTGTGACTACATGGAGAGTTTGGCTTTGCTAAAGGGAGTACCTAAAAGAAACTTAATCACTTTCCCACCACCTATTTAATTTATGAGATTGAAATCAAATACATGGCATTGTTACTTTCTTTTTTTTTTTTTTTTGTTGTTGTTGTTGTTGTTGTTGTTATTGTTGTTGTTGTTGTTGTTATTGTTGTTGTTGTTGTTGTTATTGTTGTTGTTGTTGTTGTTTTTGTTTTTGTTGTTGTTGAGTAAGATCGAAAACCACAAGCTCTTTAGCTTTGTTTGTTGTTTGATTTCTACTGAGTTATAAGGTTGATTTGTAGCTCCATAAAGTCATTTAAAATTTAATGATATGTTTTGTGTTTTTTGGAACATTGATTATTGTCATGATCTTATTAGCTATCAAAATTTTGAAGGAAAAAAAAATTAAACGAATTCAAAAGTGCTCTTGGAGGAAATCATGCTCTACAAAACCCAACATATTTTCAGTTAAAAATAATAAGCTAAGTTCAGCAAAAATAAATTCAATTCAATAATGAATAAGTTAATTTCAACAAAAATAAGTTTCAATCCTTAAAAAATTATTAATGATTTTTGTAAAAACATGTATAATGTGGCAATCAATAATTTCCGTTAAACAAAAATATGTTCAACTCAGTTAAAATAAGTCTACATTAGCAAAAATAAGTTCAACTTAGCAAAAATGCCTCTAGTTTAACAAAAATAAGTTGACAAGAATAAGCCTTAGTTAGTAATATCCTCTACGATTTTCGATCCATTAAATTTCATCTAAATCAAAATTTCTTCTTAAGCAAATTTCTAGAATATTCCTTTCTCTTTTAACTTTTACACTACATTAAAAACATTTTTCAAATATCTCAAATAAAGTGTATTGAATTCCTAATACTAGGTAAGTAGGTAACAAATGGTTTGTTTTGTTCATTATTTATTTATTTTTAATAAAAATAACTTTAGTTAATTTCAAAAATATGAGTTCATCGTCAATAAACTTACACTAATATTAAGTTTAAATAAGATTAGATAGGTATAAAAAAAGGTGAACAGAATATACACAAATATGGGTTGTAATAATTCAACGCTCTCTACGTCCCAAATTACTTGATATAGACTATGTATGTTAGAAAAATGAAAGTTACTTGCTACATAAATATTCCTTAAATGGATTAATTTCCCAATTCACATGTTACAATTCTTTTTAAAATTTACGATGCTACATAAACTTTTACAAGATTATTTTTATTTTTGTCATTTTAAACTAAATTTATTCGTACTTTAATCTTGATTTTTTTTGTCGTTTAATACTTCACTTTTTTCCTTCAATCATTCCATAAAATAATAATGCCCCGCACATGCTTTTTTTTCTCTTGCATAAAAAAATGATTTAAAAAGGAGTAATTAGTAATTTGAAACCCTAAAAAACACAAATCAACAACTGCAAGGATTCAAATTGTACAATTAGTAAATAACTGATTAGTCATTAATTGGTCCAAAACATAAAAAACAATAAAAATGAGCATCACCAACTGCAGAACCTGTAAATATAATTCTAGTAAGAATTGAATACATGAACATAAATGGTACACACATATATGAAACCCTTCCTAAAATCGTGTTTGTGTTTTAGCCACTCCAAATATTGTTGTAGCTTCTTGAGACTTCTTAAGCACGCTCGATCACCACGAATGCGGCGAGCCAACTGAGTGTCCTTAGGGCATGATGGTCACCCTCTTAGCATGAACGGCACACAGGTTGGTGTCTTCAAACAGTCCCACAAGGTACGCTTCTGCAGGCTCTTGTTAAGGCCAAAACCGTATGACTTTGAAACCTCAGATGTTGCTGTTAATAATATCACCAAGTTCTCGTTAAGTAATCAGCATAAATAAAGTTTTTTAAGTTAAATTTTGGTAAACCATCATATATATGACGACCTTATATCTTGGTAAATATACTAAAACTTTATTTTAGGTGAATAATATATCTTGCAACATTATAGTTAGTACAATTTGTAGACCTAAGATGCTCGATCAGATACATCAATAAACTTACAAGCAACAAAATATCACAACTTACACTAAAGCTGAAATTTCTTTTTTTGTAATCCACACACCGAAACTAGAAATTAAAGATAAACTAAACATATAACAAAAAAATCACTGATATTTTGAAATCATAAGGTAAAATTTCATTTAATTACCGAAGAGCAACGTAACTGTTCCAGGACGGTAGCGATGAGGCTTCTTAACACCTCCAGAAGTTGGTGCAACTTTGATTTTCCTTGCACCCTATGAATAATTAAGGACCACAAGCAAAGTAGAAGACAATTGAAATTGTATAAATTAACATTCAAACACAAGATAAAATTGTGAACATTTAATCATAGATTAGACGATATATATACCTTCGCAGAAGCAGCAAGTATCTTCCTTAGAGCCTTGCCACCGGTAGATTTTCGGGCAGTTTGTTTTGTACGCGCCATTTCTCTTTGGAAAAATCATTGCAAAAACATTCAAAAATCATATAAACAATATAATCAAACTCAAAAAGTAATCAACTATTAAAACAAAAAAGCAAACATAAAAATGAAAAGATGATCAAAGTATCATCATTGCTATTATTCCATGAAATGAAGAAAAAGAAGGCGAGAAAGGAGAAAGAGAGGGTACCAAAAGAAGTGAGAAAAAAATGCCTTTATACATAGATGCCTTTCTTATCATGAATTTCTAAGATTCGTATGAATCATGGTAGTTTAATCTGAAATCTGTAATCTTAGTCGTAAGACGATCAAGGCAGATTCGTAAGAATCGTATATATATACTCATAATGTAAGAGTCGTATAATCTGAAAATATCATACTGATGGGTAGGCTATAATATATACTAAGGTTTTGAAGAGAAAAATTACTTTGAAATGAGTGTAGTGAGTGAGAAGATGAAATTTGAGGGTTTATTTATAGGGGAGACTTAAAGAAGAAAGAAGGTTGTATATAGAAGATGACAATATGGGAGTTCATCATGATGTATTTACAGAGCCACATCATTAATTCCGAGTATGGAAATTTTGGGAAATAAAACCCACCAAATATGACTTTGACAAATAAATTCTTCAAAAGTTCCATATTACCCATTTTATTGTTTTTGATTTCCAAATATATTTGTTGATATTATCTTTTCCAATTAAGGAATTATAAGATTTGATAAAATGTGTTGGAATCTTTGGATAGACTCCATTGCTTTGAGGATTATTATCTAGTGTTCATTTTTTTCATCAATATACCAATGTAACATAAATATTTCAATTTTATGATTTTTGTTATAAATTACTCTCCTCCTTTGAAGTTATATCACGGAAATAAATTTAAGCCTTTGTCAATTTTTGTGCATTTATGGTCCACATTGACAAATTGTAATGATATTCATGAGGATGACATGAGTTTGAATATTTTTTGCATATAATTCTCAACTTTTGCAATGGATAAAGAAATGCATATAAAAAAATGGAATTTGTATTTCTTTGTTGAAGTGCATTTGAATCATAGTTTGTCCTTCTCCTAAACAAAACAATTTGTAACATGAATGAACATTTGTAAATCAATGAAGTGGGATGAAAGAATTGTGATGGAATATATATATCTAAACATAATTTCTTTGCACGTCGTATTCATGAATTAGAACCAATGTATATACTTACAATTTATCATCAGCTCATAAAATACTTGAAATGAGTTATAAGTGCGTAAAAAATTCGATGTTATTTGCGAACTATGGAATCAGTTCATTTCAAAAGAAAAAAAAACCATGCAAAATGTTGTAAATAGTTGTGTCCGACACTTCGACACATTTTTGTAACTAATTTCAAGTATTATAGCTTACAACTCAACCATCACGAAAATTTACTGATTAGAAAATTAAATGGCGGCTCTGAGTTACAAAACACAAAATTGTCACTATTAGCCTGAAAAGGCGATAGTCCGTACGTGTATAATGGAGTAAGAGCAAGCTACCTCGTACCGTTTTAGCTGTGAATTGCTTAGTGGCACTTATATGGAGGTGAATCTACTGAGGATCAAACCAATGTAACCATTGAATCTTTATGTTTTGGGCGTTGATTAAGGAAACCCTACTCATAGCTACTTAGATGGTTTTGCATTCTTCGGAACAAATTTATGTTATTATTGTTCGTTCATGCAAGCGTTTGTATAGATTGTATGTATGTACGTACACAGATTTAGTAATCGCCGACCAATTTATAGAAATTTACGGCACGAAATTAGATTACAATAGAAAGAACGCCTTATTTACACAATGAAGTTAGCAAGGTTACTAATCACCTTCATATCATAATAATGGTCACCCGAAGAAGTTAAGGAGAAGGTACTAAAGTGAACAAAACATGGCAAAAAATTCATATACGGTTAATACATTTCGTTTATTTAATGCTTCATGTAGTTACAAGGACTAATTGAATTATTTATACCAAGTTAAATTCGGTACGTACTACTTAATAATTGCAGCAATAAGTAGATTACCAGCTGCAAAATATAATATTATAGCTAGGTAGTAAATGCATGATCTCTATTTCTAATGATTACATTCCAACTAAACAGGTTCGATGTTACATGATTTTAGAAATGCTAAATTGCCATCGATAATAAATTTCATTTAAATAATCATGTATAATAATGTAATTTCTTACCCTAGATCTCGTTTGGCTAGCTACCTTAGAGAAGAGTAAATTTCGTGCATACATCATTAAGTCTGCGTAGAAATTATATTGTTTACAAGTATTTATATAAAGGTGAATCTAGGTTGGGTTGATATTCTCCTTTCTTCTGAATGTTTGTGTTTCCAAAAACAGAACTAGGTATTGATAGTTGCTAGTATTAAAATATTTAAAGACACAAGCAACACCCTATAGTTGTTACAATAAGCCCAGACATTTAGTTTAGTGATTTTTTTTTTTTTTTTTGGAAAGGCAGAACAAAGTTAAATTAAAGCAAAGTCCAAATACATCAGTTTAGTCCAAGAGGGGTAACCCTCGAAGATCTCCACACAAATACATAAACTAAGGGACGTTCTCATGAAAGTGTCGAACAGCGTCATTATCATGTAAGGCAATAATGTCCCTAAAATACAAATACAAATGCAAATGCAAAATAGTAGTGTTCGGGGCACATGATCAAAATAGGTAGTACATGTAGGAGGCAACTTGGTAGCAGCATCCTTAGCCCATGTATCTGCGACAATATTCCTCTTCCTCCCTTCGAACTGAATTTGACACCATAAAGTTCGTTCCTTTAGCTCCCTGCAAACATTAATTATGTTTTTGACCAAACCATTAGTAGGAGAGGGTGCATTTATCTGATTGACCACCTGCAAGTTATCAGAAGAGATGATGACACTGTTCCATCCTTTAGAGGCTACCATGACGAGGGCCTCCCTAATAGCAAGAGCCTCGGCTTGGAAGGCACTAAGAGAAAACCCGCTCCATTGGAACCCATGAACCCATGAGCCCGTATGATCTCTAGCAATACCTGCAACCCCATATAAACGAGAAGTATTCCAATTAAGATGCATCAACATTGATCTTTATAGAGCCTTGTGGAGGGGGAATCCAGGCATGAGGGCCTAACGAGTGAGTGGTCGAAGAAGCTGGGGAAGTAAGAGGAGGGGTACCCTTTTTGAGGGGTAAATTAGAGTACCATTCCCAAGCAACAGAGGTGGCACGGTGAAGACAAGAAATGGCTGAGATATTAACCTTATCAAAAACCCACTTATTTCTCCTCTTCCACAAGAACCACAAGATGAAAGGCCCAAAGATATCTCCGGGGAGTCCCTTAGGGGAAAATGGGAGAGCTAGAAGGGAATTGAACCAAGTGAGGAAGCAGAAGGGGGAGGAGGGTGGGGGGGGAGCCATAGGGAGAAGAGCCCATAATTCATGGGCTCTTACACAATCAACGAGGATGTGCTTTGGGCTCTCCAAGGTACTAGGAAAAAAAGTACAAAAAGGGAGAAGGTTCAATCCTCTACTGGCGAGGCAAGCGTCGGAGGGGAGCCTATCCCTCCAACAGAGCCAAAGAAAAAAGGAGATCCTAGGAGGGATGTCAAGAGACCAAAGGGAGAGAACAAGGTTCCTTGAGCTAGGGTTGAGAGAGTTGTGAAAGAGAGATTCATAAGCCTTTTTGAAGAGGAATTTGCCATTCTCCTCAAAGAGAAAGACATGGGAATCTTCCTTCTCAAAAATGGGGGTAGGAACAACACTGATTAGATTTTGAACATCATCAGGAAGGGAGAAGGAGAGAGACTCTAAGTTAAGACCATTACCGGACAAGCAATCCCTAATGGAGAGGTTAAGATCAGACAAGGAGGGGGGACCAATGAGGAGAGAAGATAAGGAGTCACTACCTACCCAGTTATCAAACCAACAGGAGATAGAGGAACCGAAGCCTATAACCCAGCTAGTGCGGGACTTGTAACTAAGCCAGACATCACCCAAATCTTTCCAAATGAAGGAACCCTTCTTGAAAGAGGAGTGGGACGAACCATCATTGTCTAAGTATTTATGCTGGAGACAGGCTGAGGCTATGCTAGTGGGGTTATTAAATAACCTCCAAAGTTGCCTCCAAAGTAAAACTTTGTTGCAAGTCTCCAGGTCAAAAATCCCCAGTCCCCTATGAGACCGAGGCTTACAGCACTCACTCCAACTTACAAGAGGCAGCCCCTTCTTTCCTTGGGATCCCCATAGAAATTGAAGTGATATGCTATTAACCTCGTTGACCGTGGCTTTGGGGAGTTTCATACACTGCATATAATACAAAGGAATGGAGGTAAGGGTAGATTTAATGAGACTGAGTTTGCCCGCTTTAGACAAAAGGTTTGACTTACAAAGACCTAGTTTCTTCCTGACCTTATCAACAATAAATTGACAATGAAACCTAGAGGGCTTTTTATCAAGGAGAGGAAAGCCAAGATAAGACCCCAAGGTCCTGGTAGCTTTGCAAAGAAGGGAGGACTCAAACTTTTTGATCATATCCTCATCAGTGTTAGGGGAAAAGAGGAGCATGGATTTATCAAAGTTAATGGTTTGGCCAGAGGCATGAGAGAAGAGCTCAAGAGAGTCCAGCATTGAAGAAAGAGTGGAATCATACATTAGCTTCTCCGAGGAGGATGAGATCATCTGCAAACAGCAAGTGATGTTAATTATCTGATACGTTAGATATTTATGCATTAGGTTACCATTTTCGGTTATCATATTCACGTACAAATAGGTGCATATCGACTAGGTTATTTATTGCAGCAAACTACTATTACGAATAATCATTGTTAATAGATGTTACTTGTTGCGATAAGAAGAATCATGTTGCAATATATATATATATATATATATATATATATATATATATATATATATATATANTATATATATATATATATATATATATAGTGTTGATTTCTTATTAGTGTAAGCGCAATGAGTATGGTAACACACGACTAAAGTTGCTAAAACTGTGGAACATATGAAAACTACAAAGAGACTTAGACAATTATATTTCATGACCTTTATTAGACATGAAATTTTAAACCAAATGAGTCGATGTTTCACAAAATGACAGCTTTCAGTCGCCAAAAAAACAAAATTTATCGCTATCAACTACTTATTGTTTATGTTCAATGGGGCAATAGCAAGCCATGCATGAAATTTTTGTGGTGATTATTTGGTGGCACTTATATGGAATTGAATATACCTTTGTTTTTGTTTTTTTTTTTTTTTTAATGCAAAGATAGCATAATGATCATCTGAAGAAGTTAACAAGGTACTAAGAAAGCATGGCAATTAATCGATAAATCCATATGAGCTAAGTACATTTTGTTTCTATAATCCTTCACGTTTTGGGGAGCGAAAAGTGTATCAATACCTAATTGAATTCACCGATACTTCATATGTCAGTCACTATATATTATTCTCTTAATTATATTTAAGGAAAATATATCACATATATATTTTCCGATATTATCTCTAACAATATATGCATAATATTTTATTTTATTTTATTTTTTTGTTATGACGTTTAATGCTTGCATATGCATCATCCTCGATCAGTTTATCTATTGCATTAGCCATTAACAATTGTTATGTTACAATAAGTAGCTTTGTTGCAATAGCATAATACAGTTGCAATAAAGAATGAAACGATATGTAATAAAATTAGACCTTGAAAACTTGAGTAACTTCGCGAACACGGCGCTGAAATGATACTTTCCGGATCAGAAACTCAGTGCTCTTATGGATTTCCACTAATCCAACACATACATCAGATCCAAAATCAATATAATGCAAGGATTACACTTAATTAAATCAAGTGCAATAACTAAAATTATATATAATTAACAAATCATTACAAAACAAAAACAAACACGAAATTTACAACTTAATTAAAGTGCAAGAAACAAGAATATAACAACATTATATTACGATACCAAAAAAAAAAAAAAAGTAATTTAGATGTTGAAATAAAAACTAAGGTGCAATTCAAGCACTTATATATAATACATCTAACTTTACAAAACAAATCAAAAGGATAATGAACATTATTATTGATGATTTGAGTACAAAGAATGGAAATTACACTGAATAGCGACTATTTTGGGGCCAAAACGATGAGGTGGTTTCTTAATTAGTCCTGGGAAATTTTTGTCAGCTTTTCTTCTTAATCAATTTGTAACAGTCTACGAAAAATCAAAATTCATCAAATATAAAAAAAAAAAAAAAAAAAAAAAATATCAACCATAAAACCTCAAATCGGGTCAAAGCATTCTGGGGGTGGGGGGGGGTGAGTTTATCATAGTGCTTAAAAAAAACAAATAAAACTGAATGAAAAAGAGGGAGTAATTTTTATTTATTGTTTTTTTTAGGGCTTTATTCCTCTTTTGCACCAAAAGAAAGAAAAACAATTGAACTAATTACAGTAATAACAACTTATAGTCATGGATGAGGACGAGTTAGGGGTTTAACATAATACGTACTCGTATAAATTGGATTTATCAACATGGTTAGTATCATATTAGTTAGTGGTTTTCGCTTTTGATCATGTAGTCTAAGTTCAGAATATCAAAAGGCATAAAATTTATTATGTGTAATATATCTAAATGATGATTTACAGTAGAAGAAAAAAAATATTATGATGGTTAATTATATTATAATAACTTTTTAAAGTAAGAAATTCATTAGTTAAACTAATATTTTAAGTCGGTCGGGGAATATTGACACACATAACCTCACTTATGAGCAGTAACAGGTTATGTTTTGTCAACCTATTTTTACTAAATAAAACTATTTTTGTTGAAACCATTAACAATTTATTAAACATAAAATTGATTTTACTTGACAGAAATGAACTCATTTTTATTGAAAAATAAGAAAAATAAGGGTATGATACATAACCTAAAAGTTACTTATAAATTCCAGGACCTCATGAGAAAGGTCAAAATAGATCATCATGGACCACTAGTGGATCCTTCGTAGATCATATCTGCACCAAGAACACAAGTCTTGGACCCAAGGCAACACTTCCTCAAATGGGCCATATATTTAATAAGCCAAGACAGAGGCAAGCCTTATCAAATGCAAGCCCACAACCAACATTTCGTACAAGAAAAGTTAATGTAAACACCGACAAGTCACTGTCATTGTAAACGTACACAAAATTAGTTGCACAATTTTTGGGAAATCCATGGTTCTAAATGTTCAATGTAGTAAATGACCCTCTCAATTTTTAAATTGATCATTTGAATATTTTATCTGTTACAAAAAATACTTAGAAGTTGCAATTTAAAACGAGGGAGTATCTAATAAAAATTATTTCCCTTCTTACTACAGTTGGTGAATAAGATTGTTTGTATTGTTTTTGTTTTTATTATTTTTTAATCTACAAGTTCTTTAAGTTAGATGTTTACTAAACATATACAAATTAGAAAACAAGCATTCTCCACAATTTCTTGTAAAAACTGACTTGAGAATGAAGAGGCTTTCTACTTGGAGAACCCCAGAGGCTAGTCCACAATTTGTGCATAGTTTCAACTTTTTTCAAGACACCTTGGACCAGCTCTGCAAGTGATTTCTCTCCTCAACTGGTGGTCTTCCACTCAAAACAAAAGCCCTTCAAAAGATTTGAATTTTCTTTTACTTTTTTTTTTCTTTTATTGTTCATGATGTAGTAAGAAAATTTAAAAATTAAATAAAAAAAATGAAATTTGTTGTAGAATTGTAGGTTACTACTAGGTTGGGTTACTTTAATGTGGACGAGGAAAGTTTTCACTGTTTTGGACTACGTTATAAATAAAAACCATCTTTGATCAAGCCCGATTTGGTACGATAATTTGTTTAAGAAATGTAAACAACGTAAAATGAAGTGCCCAAATAGATAACATAAACATTTAACTTTTTATAAAAATTAATTTTTCTAAAGTATGAAACAGCAAATTCAACTATAAAATAAAAATCTTGCATTTAGGAAAGAATTTTTGCATAGTACGTCCTGACAACCAAGACTTAGCATTAAAAGGTTAACATAACTATATATATTAAAACTTAAGGCGAATAAGCATCTGCCATGTGGCAATTCAGATCGTTAAGTTAGCCAAAAGACATGTTTGTTAGAATGAAATTGTGACCTCTCATCCTTTAAGACACATAAACTTACCAACTAAGCTAGTATTACCATTGTTATTTTTCATACAACAGATTATAATCATGTATTGCAAAATAAATGGAAAACCTCAAATAAAGCAAATGGTTCAAATACTTTAATTTTATTTGAAATGTATGTTTAAATTACATAAATGTAGAATGAATAACAATAAACAATTGTTTTGTGATTATCTTTTAACACATTGTGTGTCATCATTTCAATTCAGTTTTTTTCCCCATATCATAATTGTTCTTTCACCTCATGCTCTTAAATTTCTTTAGCAATCGTGTATTCATGTTCAAAAATACTAAAAGTCAAAATATAATATTCTCAAAACAAATGCAACTCACATAAATCCCTAATAATGAATAAATCATGCGCTTGAGAAAAAAAAAAAACATAACAAGATTATATTTGAAAATAATTAACCATTCTATATTATAAATTGCTAAAAACATTTTTATTGCTAATGTAGAATGGTTTCGTATACACCGTACTTAAATTCTCTATGAAATTTTAAGTTTTTGATTAAGTTTTTTTTTGTGAAACTACTTAGTTAAAACTATCTAAAATTTATTTAGTAAGCCTTAAATATTTTTTGTATCAAATGGTCCGGCCGGGGCAACTCCTGGGATCGAAGCTAGTTTTCTAATGAAATCTCTAGCCTCTTAGGTCATATATGAATACAACCATAGTCCCCCAACTCCCATGCATGCACCACTTACCTCAACAGGTTGTGTTGTGGAGCACACCTGTTTAGGTTGCGCTATACTCCACAGTCTACAAATATTCCTTTATTGTTTTAGCTAGTTGATGAGATCAAATATACTACGGAGTAGGAAAAATCGGCCACAAACATGTGAAGCAGAAACAAATGTATATAACTATACAACTTTTAAAGTTAGTGCATTGTGCAAGACAGGTTATATATAAGAAATAGGTGAGACTGTTGAATAACTTAGTTTGTTAGACTTTTTCTCAATTTCAATAAGATCTTTGGATCAACTTTTCTTAACACCACCCTTGTGGCACTCTAACCACCTAAAAAAGGTTAGATGCGAAAAACGACAATAAACTCAAATTATTTAAGTGTTTAGCAGGCATAGGTAGAACATAGTTAACGATTTTCATGTTACTCGTTGTACCTTATATAAAGTTATGTCAGTTGATCTCCTCTAAGTTATTCAGCATACCGACTTAGATGACTATATGACTAATGGATTGGTGCTTTTTAATGAGGCCTACACTCATGCCATCACAATATTCCACTATTCAACTATTCATTTGATAGTAATGGTTTGGTGCTTTTTTATATGAATATTGTATAGATGATATAGAATAGCTAGATAGAGATGTTGAGAGTCTAGTCTAGTAACTAATGGAGTCCTAATTTATAGGAGCCATATAGTTAAGTTTAGTATGATTATCAAAGCTTGATAGAGGTTAATATATAGTTCGATCTATCTTAGCTCAAAAAGAGTTTTGAAAATTCTTGTTCGAGCTCGACACACTAATTAAGATTTTGCTTGTCCAGGCTTTGTTCACAATGCTAGACATATATAGTTTGCCTTTTGAGGTTAAATGTAATCCTATAGAGCTTAATTATTAAATAAACGAGCCTCAAATAAGATTATATTAATAATGATACTCTCAAAATTAATTATAGCAGAAAAGATTTAAAAATTGTGAGACTAGAAAGAATTATAAATAAGTTGCATGCATGTTCACAAAAACATTAAAAGAGCTAAAATAAGGTTATTTTGAGCTTAGCTCATTTAACATTGAGCTTAAGATTGTTGTTTTTTTCAGCTGGTATTACTTGATGACCATTTTTTTTTTTACTAAACTTTGACTGATGAGTGCCTTCCAAAGCAGTTCATCATATCTTAAATCTTGCATGACTAAGCAAGCCCCTTTAATTAACTTATTATCGTATAAGCAGAAGTGAAGGCGCTGGAAAAGCTGCAATTTATAGATATGGATGGTATATAGGCGTATTCAGATAATTATAAAACTAGGATTATACTTATCTTATGCAATCACATGAAACCCTAGCAGATTGTTAATGATCCCGATAATGCGGTGATTCCGACCTATATATATTATAGAGTCCCTTATGACGAAACTCTAAATTTAGATCATTTGAGATTCTTTACCCTGAATCATCAAAACTGACATTTTACTAGATTTTGACAATCTTAATGCACAATTCCTCTTTAAAATAAAGAAATAAGGATGGTACCGTTTTCTGTGTGGTTGCCACAAATCAATTGACGGTGTGGCCATCTCACTAAATTATAGTAGTGCATTATAGCTAATAACGTTTAACTTCTATTTCTTGATTATTTTTCAACAACAAATAATTCTTATCAAATCACAACGGAGGAGAGAAAATAAAACAATATATTTTTTTTCAAATGTACATATTACAAATTTACAACTCTAAAATAAAATAAAAATATCAAAATTCATGTTTTCTAGATTCTCTACAAACAGAGCCATATTTGTATAGTTAATAATACTAATTTTAACCATATCAAAAAATTGAGTTGGAGCTTATATTTTGGGTGTACTGCTACTAACCGTAGATTTTGGGCTACTGACATATGTGTTGAGGGTTACTAATTTATGTTTTGGGGGTTACCACTACCTGATTTGAAATTCATGATTTTAGTGTAGGGTCAATAACTAAACTACGTAAATTTGGGGTTACTATTGCTAGATTTGAAGTCACCGATTTTTTGTGTTTGGAGTTACTAAATTGGGGTTTTGGAGTTACTAGATTTTGGGTTACTAATTAGTCTAATACATTCTTATTATTATTATTTTATTATTATTATTATTATTATAGTTTTTTTGGTGGAGTTACTAACTAATGGATTTTGGGGTTATAATTGTGTGTTTGGTTATGGCCCTTATATTTTTAGGTACTAAATTATTTTTGGGGGTTATTAACTTCTGAATTTAGGGTTACTAACTTATGTGTTTGAGGTTAATAACTAGAGAATAATTTGGGGTTACTAAGTGGAATTTGGGGTTACTAATTTAGTTGAATTTGAGACTACTAACTGGTTGAATTGGATTTACCAACCCCGTACACATAAATTAGTAACCAAATTCATGACTACGTAGTAGCAACTCTAAAATCCACTAATTAGTAATCAAATTATTGTATGAACACACACTATTATAGTTAATACAATAATACCTATATTTCATGAAAGTAACTTGTAATATTCACATTAGCCAACAATTTTTAAAAGCAACTAACTTCTGATTAAAAAAAAGATACTCGGTTGGTAAATTGCTTGTAAATTACCACCACTGTAGTTTGTATTAAAAATCAATGAGTATTAATGCAAATCAAAATAAATACAAAAAGAAAAAAATTGTAAAAAAAATCAAAAAATTGTAGTCTAGAACAAAAATATTCTGAAATAATATAATGTAGAAGTTAAATAATTTGAAAAGCGTTGGAAAGAAAAACAAAAAGAACTATAAAAAAAAAATAAAAATAAAAATTAAGCTAATGGTTATTGGGCTCAAACTAAAACCCAATGTTAAGTAATGGTTGTGGCAGAACCAAATATAAAGACTAATCCTTAAGTTTTGATTCGCACCACAAGTTTCACGTTTAAAAAAACAATATAGGAAATAGGCTCCGACAAAAGTGAAACCCTCCGCCGATCAGATTAGCGGTTAATCGATGAGACTAGATCTAATCTTGTATTTGTCTTTAATGATATTTAGGGTTCTTGATATGTTAAGAACACTTAAGCA
Source organism: Suaeda aralocaspica (assembly GCA_016808085.1). Classification (NCBI taxonomy): domain Eukaryota; kingdom Viridiplantae; phylum Streptophyta; class Magnoliopsida; order Caryophyllales; family Amaranthaceae; genus Suaeda; species Suaeda aralocaspica. The sequence goes on from PYUH01000036.1 coordinate 2,713,697, forward strand.
ATGGAGCATTTGTGAATCATTAGCTTGGCCAGGGACCTACATATAGTAATTAGGATCTTATATTATTTTCATGATTTACATTAGAAAGAGACATTATACAGAGATAAGGACACCTCGTGTGTTCAGATAAGTTGTGACCGAGACTAGATATGGTCTTGTACTTTGTTCTTTAATGAAACTTAGGGTTGTTGATAAATTGAAAGGTTAAGGCACTCAAGCAATGCAGCATTTGATAACCATTAGCTTAGTAAGCGACCTACATATATGTAATTAGGACCTTGATGTTTTGTTTTGCCATTATATTTTCATGATTTACATTAAAGATTTAAGCCTCCCACAAAAGTGAAAACCTCACACCGTCATGACCAGTGGTTGATAGAGACTAAATCTGATCTTTGTACTTTGTCTCTTTAATGAAATTTAGGTGGTTTTATTAAGGTTAAGATCGAACTCTCTAGCAATGCCAACATTCGATAATTATCTATCTTGGTTGGGGACCAACATATATTTGATTTGCATATTTATTTTCATGATCTACATTATGATTATGTCCTTGCTTAATTTGAAGGTCAGTTAAGGTCTCAGCAATGGCATCCTTATTGATGAGTTTCTTAAATGACGAAAAGAAATCAGCACACATGTTTGAATAACAAAATAAACTTCAATACGAACTTATCAAAATAAAATTTCTAAACTATTACTAAAACATAGCGACCTTAGGTCTTCTGACTCACATATAGTCACATGATATATGCAATGAAATAACTAGAAATAATACAAATTTTATAAACTTTGGTAGGATGAAATCAATATTTTAGAACTTAATAATAATGTAGTTATACTAATTTAATTACCATGATATTGTAATTTTAATTAATAATAGAGAGTAATGCACAATTAATATCCTCAAAGGGCTACCACTCCTACAAATACATTGTACATGAAAACTAGAAAAAAAAAATTCAATTTGAACAAATCAAAAACGATATTTTTGATCTACTAATTATAATTTATTTAGCACAAGTGCATTGCATGTGATGGGTTGAGATTGCACTCTAAACGTAAGTATGGCAACTATATCATGGTGATACATGTGAGTAAATAAGTTACTTAAAACGTCCAATAATGTCATATGCCTTAATAGAAAATTTCCTACAATCAACTATTTTTGAAAATAAATTGATTGTTTCTGATTATCTATAAGACCTTTTTGGAACGGGCTAGCATTTCTTCTTACTATATATAAAGCATGAAGCAAACTGGCTAGGATAGGTGCATCAAAATTAGCCCCTCAAATTTCTTCTCTTCAATGGCAAACGAGGGAGAACTAAGTATCCTACTCATACATTGCCGATAGAGATAATACAAAATGAAATACTTGTTAAGTTGCCATCAAAATCTCTACTAAAATGGTTGTGTCTGTAAAATATGGTGTCTATGTAGATGATCCCAATTTTGCTTTGAGTCATTTCAAATTTGTCAAAACAATCAAGAAAAACCCGCCTCCTAGTCATAGAACCACATGATATTGGTTACACCGAGCAAATTTGCACAATTCGTAATTGCAAAAATTTTAGAAAATGTGTGGGCTTGACATAGAAACTCAATCCATGGGTATGCATTCCAAGTTGTGGGAGTATTAATGGATTAGTATGCTTGCAAAAATACAGATCGGAGATTCAACCTTACAAAATACTATGGAACCTTCAATCAAGAAGCGTTGAGCTTCTTTTTTTTATCAAGTTATAGATTCTACAGGGCTAAGATTTGATGTTGATTGTGTTTTGGGGTATGATGTTGTTAGGAAAGAATCAGGTGGTAGCAAATTTAAGCATTGGAAAAGGCCTAGGAATTCGACAATGTTCAAATCTTTACCCTTAGTACTTTCTCTTGGAAAGCGTGCTAATACTCTTAATGAACCATCAGTCTTTGGGTAAAAGATGGTCCTAAGGTTTTTCTTGATGGGTTTACATTTGGGTTGCAAGTGAATTAAACAATATGGTACAAATCATTTTGTGTCATTTGATGCGGTTAATGATGTGTTCAAATATATCATGTTACCTAGTTGTGAGCAAGCTGATGTATGGGCTATGAAAGATTCCCTATTTTGGATCAATCCATTGTCTTATGGAAAATTTTGAAACTATAGTCAAATATGGGTCATGGGGAAAAGGAAAAGGCATGGCGGAAAAATGGACTAAACGGTATATAATTAATTACCCTTGTTACACAAGTGTTTACATTCAAGATGGATGGCGAATTGTTCTTTACTGAAGAACTGGAGGGGTGAAGTTTACAACATTAAGACTCAAGAAATCAAACTTCTTGCAAAGAGTTACAAGATTTGCCCACTATTCACTGTGACTACATGGAGAGTTGGCTTTGCTAAAGGGAGTACCTAAAAGAAATTAATCACTTTCCCACCACCTATTTAATTTATGAGATGAAATCAAATACATGGCATTGTTACTTTCTTTTTTTTGTTGTTGTTTTTGTGTTGTTGTTGTGTGTTGTTATTGTTGTGTTGTTGTGTTATTGTTGTTGTTGTGTGTTATGGTTGTTGTTGTTGTTGTTTTGTTTTTGTTGTTGTTGAGTAAGATCGAAAAACACAAGCTCTTTAGCTTTGTGTTGTTTGATTTCTAATGAGTTATAAGGTTGATTTGTAGCTCCATAAAGGCATTTTAAATTAATGATATGTTTTGTGTTTTTTGGAACATTGATTTTGTCATGATCTTATTAGCTATCAAATTTTGAAGGAAAAAAAAATTAAACGAATTCAAAAGTGCTTGGAGGAAATCATGCTACAAAACCCAACATATTTTCAGTTAAAATATAAGCTAAGTTCAGCAAAAATAAATTCAATTCAATAATGAATAAGTTAATTTCAACAAAAATAAGTTTCAATCCTTAAAAAATATTAATGATTTTTGAAAAACATGTATAATGTGGCAATCAATAATTTCCGTTAAAAAAAATATGTTCAACTCAGTTAAAATAAGTCTACATTAGCAAAATAAGTTCAACTTAGCAAAAATGCCTCTAGTTTAACAAAATAAGTTGACAAGAATAAGCCTTAGTTAGTAATATCCTCTACGATTTCGATCCATTAAATTTCATCTAAATCAAAATTTCTTCTTAAGCAAATTTCTAGAATATTCCTTTCTCTTTTAACTTTTACTACATTAAAAACATTTTCAAATATCTCCAAATAAAGTGTATTGAATTCCTAATACTAGGTAAGTAGGTAACAAATGGTTGTTTTGTTAATATTTATTTATTTTTAATAAAAATAAATTTAGTTAATTTCAAAAATAGAGTTCATCGTCAATAAACTTACACTAATATAAGTTTAAATAGATTAGATAGGTATAAAAAAAGGTGAACAGAATATACACAAATAGGGTTGTAATAATTCAACGCTCTCTACGTCCCAAATTACTTGATATAGACTATGTATGTTAGAAAAATGAAAGTTACTTGCTACATAAATATTCCTTAAAGGATTAATTTCCCAATTCACATGTTACAATTCTTTTTAAAATTTACGATGCCACATAAACTTTTACAAGATTATTTTATTTTTGTCATTTTAACTAAATTTATTCGTACTTTAATCTTGATTTTTTTTGTCGTTAATACTTCACTTTTTTCCTTCAATCATTCCATAAAAATAATGCCCCGCACATGCTTTTTTTTCTCTTGCATAAAAAAATGATTTAAAAAGGAGTAATATAGTAATTTGAAACCCTAAAAACACAAATCAACAATGCAAGGATTCAAATTGTACAATAGTAAATAACTGATTAGTCATTAATGGTCCAAAACATAAAAAACAATAAAAATGAGCATCACCAACATGCAGAACCTGTAAATAAATTCTAGTAGAATTGAATACATGAACATAAATGGTACACACATATATGAAACCCTTCCTAAAATCGGTTTGTGTTTTAGCCACTCCAAATTGTGTAGCTTCTTGAGACTTCTAAGCACGCTCGATCACCACGAAAGCGGGAGCCAACTGAGTGTCCTTAGGGCATGATGGTCACCCTCTTAGCATGAACGGCACAGGTTGGTGTCTTCAAACAGTCCCACAAGGTACCTTCTGCAGGCTCTTGTTAAGGCCAAAACCGTATGACTTTGAAACCTCAGATGTTGTGTTAATAATTTCACCAAGTTCTCGTTAAGTAATCAGCATAAATAAAGTTTTTTAAGTTAAATTTTGGTAAACCATCATATATATGACGACCTTATATCTTGGTAAATATACTAAAACTTTATTTTAGGTGAATAATATATCTTGCAACATTATAGTTAGTACAATTTGTAGACCAAGATGCTCGATCAGATACATCAAAAACTTACAAGCAACAAATATCACAACTTACACTAAAGCTGAAATTTCTTTTTTTGTAATCCACACACCGAAACTAGAAATTAAAGATAAACTAAACATATAACAAAAAAATCACTGATATTTTGAAATCATAAGGTAAAATTTCATTTAATAACGAAGAGAAAGTAACTGTTCCAGGACGGTAGCGATGAGGCTTTAACACCTCCAGAAGTTGTGTGCAACTTTGATTTTCCTTGCACCCTATGAATAATTAAGGACCACAAGCAATAGTAGAAGACAATTGAAATTGTATAAATTAACAATTCAAACACAAGATAAAATTGTGAACATTTAATCATAGATTAGACGATATATATACTTCGCAGAAGCGCAAGTATCTTCCTTAGAGCCTTGCCACGGTAGATTTCGGGCAGTTTGTTTTGTACGCCATTTCTCTTTGGAAAAATCATTGCAAAAACATCAAAAATCATTAAAAATATAATCAAACTCAAAAAGGAATCAACTATTAAAACAAAAAAGCAAACTAAAATGAAAAGATGATCAAAGTATCATCATTGCTATATTCCATGAAATGAGAAAAAGAAGGCGAGAAAGGAGAAAGAGAGGGTACCAAAAGAAGTGAGGAAAAAAAGTCCTTTAACATAGATGCCTTTCTTATCATGAATTTCTAAGATTCGTATGAATCATGGTAGTTTAATCTGAAATCTGTAATCTTAGTCGTAAGACGATCAAGGCAGATTGTAAGATCGTATAATATATACTCATAATGAAGAGTCGTATAATCTGAAAATATCATACATGATGGGTAGGCTATAATATATACTAAGGTTTTGAAGAGAAAAATTACTTTGAAATGAGTGTAGTGAGTGAGAAGATGAAATTTGAGGGTTATAATAGGGAGACTTAAAGAAGAAAGAGGTTGTATATAGAAGATGACAATATGGGAGTTCATCATGATGTATTTACAGAGCCACATCATTAATTCCGAGTATGGAAATTTTGGGAAATAAAACCCACCAAATATGACTTTGACAAATAAATTCTTCAAAAGTTCCATATTACCCATTTTAGTTTTTGATTTCCAAATATATTTGTTGATATATCTTTTCCAATTAAGGAATTATAAGATTTGATAAATGTGTTGGAATCTTTGGATAGACTCCATTGCTTTGAGGATTATTTCTAGTGTCATTTTTTTCATCAATATACCAATGTAACATAAATATTTAATTTTATGATTTTTGTTATAAATTACTCTCCTCCTTTGAAGTATATCACGGAAATAAATTTAAGCCTTTGTCAATTTTTGTGCATTTATGGTCCACTTGACAATTGTAATGATATTCATGAGATGACATGAGTTTGAATTTTTTTGCATATAATTCTCAACTTTTGCAATGGATAAAGAAATGCATATAAAAAAATGGAATTTGTATTCTTGTTGAAGTGCATTTGAATCATAGTTTGTCCTTCTCCTAAACAAAACAATTTGTAACATAATGAAACATTGTAAATCAATGAAGTGGGATGAAAGAATTGTGATGGAATATATAATCTAAACATAATTTCTTTGCACCGTCGTATTCATGAATTAGAACCAATGTAATACTTACAATTTATCATCAGCTCATAAAATACTTGAAATGAGTTATAAGTGCGTAAAAAATTCGATGTTATTTGCGAACTATGGAATCAGTTCATTTCAAAGAAAAAAAAACCATGCAAATGTTGTAAATAGTTGTGTCCGACACTTCGACACATTTTGTAAACTAATTTCAAGTATTATAGCTTACAACTCAACCATCACGAAAATTTACTGATTAGAAAATTAATGGCGGCTCTGAGTTACAAAACACAAAATTGTCACATATAGCTGAAAAGGCGATAGTCCGTATCGTGTATAATGGAGTAAGAGCAAGCTACCTCGTACCGTTTTAGCTGTGAATTGCTAGTGGCACTTTATGGAGGTGAATCTACTGAGGATCAAACCAATGTAACCATTGAATCTTTATGTTTTGGGCGTTGATTAAGGAAACCCTACTATAGCTACTTAGATGGTTTTGCATTCTTCGGAACAAATTTATGTTATTATTGTTCGTTCATGCAAGCGTTTATAGATTGTATGTATGTACGTACACAGATTTAGTAATACGCCGACCAATTTATAGAAATTTACGGCACGAAATAGATTACAATGAAAGAACAGCCTTATTTACACAATGAAGTTAGCAAGGTTACTAATCACCTTCATATCATAAAATGGTCACCCGAAGAAGTTAAGGAGAAGGTACTAAAGTGAACAAAACATGGCAAAAAATTCATATACGGTTAATACATTTTGTTTATTTAATGCTTCATGTAGTTACAAGGACTAATTGAATTATTTATACCAAGTTAATTCGGTACGTACTACTTAAATTGCAGCAATAAGTAGATTACCAGCTGCAAAATATAATATTATAGCTAGGTAGTAAATGCATGATCTCTATTTCTAATGATTACATTCCAACTAAACAGGTTCGATGTTACATGATTTTAGAAATGCTAATTGCCATCGATAATAAATTTCATTTAAATAATCATGTATAATAATGTAATTTCTTACCCTAGATCTCGTTTGGCTAGCTACCTTAGAGAAGAGTAAATTTCGTGCATCATCATTAAGTCTGCGTAGAAATATATTGTTTACAAGTATTTATATAAGGTGAATCTAGGTTGGGTTGATATTCTTTCTTGAATGTTTGTGTTTCCAAAAACAGAACTAGGTATTGATAGTGCTAGTATTAAAATATTAAAGACACAAGCAACCACCTATAGTTGTTACAATAAGCCCAGACATTTAGTTTAGTGATTTTTTTTTTTTTTTTTGGAAAGGCAGAACAAAGTTAAATTAAAGCAAAGTCCAAATACATCAGTTTAGTCCAAGAGGGTAACCTCGAAGATCTCCACACAAATACAATAAACTAAGGACGTTCTCATGAAAGTGTCGAACAGCGTCATTATCATGTAGGCAATAATGTCCCTAAAATACAAATACAAATGCAAATGCAAAATAGTAGTGTTCGGCGGGACATGATCAAAATAGGTAGTACATGTAGGAGGCAACTGGTAGCAGCATCCTTAGCCCATGTATCTGCGACAATATTCCTCTTCCTCCCTTCGAACTGAATTTGACACCATAAAGTTCGTTCCTTTAGCTCCCTGCAAACATTAATTAGTTTTTGACCAAACCATATAGTGGAGAGGGTGGATTTATTGATTGACCACCTGCAAGTTATCAGAAGAGATGATGACACTGTTCCATCCTTTAGAGGCTACCATGACGAGGGCCTCCATATAGCAAGAGCCTCGGCTTGGAAGGCACTAAGAGAAAACCCGCCTCCTTGGAACCCATGAACCCTGAGCCGTATGTCTCTAGCAATACCTGCAACCCCATATAAACGAGAAGTATTCCAATTAAGATGCATCAACATTGATCTTTATAGAGCCTTGTGGAGGGGGAATCAGGCATGAGGGCCTAACGAGTGAGTGGTCGAAAAGAAGCTGGGGAAGTAAGAGGAGGTGTACCCTTTTTGAGGGGTAAATTAGAGTACCATTCCCAAGCAACAGAGGTGGCATGAAGTGAAGACAAGAAATGGCTGAGATATTAACCTTATCAAAAACCCACTTATTCTCCTCTTCCACAGAACCACAAGATGAAAGGCCCAAAGATATCTCCGGGGAGTCCCTTAGGGGAAAATGGGAGAGCTAGAAGGGAATTGAACCAAGTGAGGAAGCAGAAGGGGGAGGAGGGTGGGGGGGGAGCCATAGGGAGAAGAGCCCATAATTCATGGGCTCTTACACAATCAACGAGGATGTGCTTTGGGCTCTCCAAGGTACTAGGAAAAAAAGTACAAAAAGGAGAAGGTTCAATCCTCTACCGGCGAGGCAAAGCGTCGGAGGAGGTAGAGCCATCCTCCAACAGAGCCAAAAGAAAAAAGGAGATCCTAGGGGGATGTCAAGAGACCAAAGGGAGAGAACAAGTTCCTTGAGCTAGGGTTGAGGAGTTGTGAAAGAGAGATTCATAAGCCTTTTTGAAGAGGAATTTGCCATTCTCCTCAAAGAGAAAGACATGGGAATCTTCCTTCTCAAAAATGGGGGTAGGAACAACACTGATTTAGATTTTGAACATCATCAGGAAGGGAGAAGGAGAGAGACTCTAAGTTAGACCATTACCGGACAAGCAATCCCTAATGGAGAGGTTAAGATCAGACAAGGAGGGGGGACCAATGAGGAGAGAAGATAAGGAGTCACTACCTACCCAGTTATCAAACCAACAGGAGATAGAGGAACCGAAGCCTATAACCCAGCTAGTGCGGGACTTGAACTAAGCAGACATCACCCAAATCTTTCCAAATGAAGGAACCCTTTGAAAGAGGAGTGGGACGAACCATCATTGTCTAAGTATTATGCTGGAGACAGGCTGAGGCTATGCTAGTGGGGTTATTAAATAACCTCCAAAGTTGCCTCCAAGTAAAACTTTGTTGCAAGTCTCCAGGTCAAAAATCCCCAGTCCCCTATGAGACCGAGGCTTACAGCACTCACTCCAACTTACAAGAGGCAGCCCCTTCTTTCCTTGGGATCCCCATAGAAATTGAAGTGATATGCTTATAACCTCGTTGACCGTGGCTTTGGGGAGTTTCATACACTGCTATAATACAAAGGAATGGAGGTAAGGGTAGATTTAATGAGACTGAGTTGCGCCGCTTTAGACAAAGGTTGACTTACAAAGACCTAGTTTCTTCCTGACCTTATCAACAAATAAATTGACAATGAAACCTAGAGGGCTTTTATCAAGAGAGAGGAAAGCCAAGATAAGACCCCAAGGTCCTGGTAGCTTTGCAAAGAAGGGAGGACTCAAACTTTTTGATCATATCCTCATCAGTGTTAGGGGAAAAGAGAGCATGGATTTATCAAAGTTTATGGTTTGGCCAGAGGCATGAGAGAAGAGCTCAAGAGAGTCCAGCATTGAAGAAAGAGTGGAATCATACATTAGCTTCTCCGAGGAGGATGAGATCATCTGCAAACAGCAAGTATGTTAATTATCTGATACGTTAGATATTTATGCATAGGTTACCATTTTCGGTTATCATATTCACGCAAATAGGTGCATATCGACTAGGTTATATGCAGCAAACTACTATTACGAATAATCATTGTTAATAGATGTTACTTGTTGCGATAAGAAGAATCAGTCATGCATCTATATATATATATATATATATATATATATATATAGTTATGTGATTTCTTATTAGTGTAAGCGCAATGAGTATGGTAACACACGACTAAAGTTGCTAAAACTGGGGAACATATGAAAACTACAAAGAGACTAGACAATTTATTTCATGACCTTTATTAGACATGAAATTTTAAACCAAATGAGTCGATGTTTCACAAAATGACAGCTTTCAGTCGCCAAAAAAACAAAATTTATCGCTATCAACTACTTATTGTTATGTTCAATGGGCAATAGCAAGCCATGCATGAAATTTTTGTGGTGATTATTTGGTGGCACTTATATGGAATTGAATATACCTTTGTTTTTGTTTTTTTTTTTTTTTTAATGCAAAGATAGCATATGATCATCTGAAGAAGTTAACAAGGTACTAAGAAAGCATGGCAATTAATCGATAAATCCATATGAGCTAAGTACACTTTGTTTTCTATAATCCTTCACGTTTTGGGGAGCGAAAAGTGTATCAATACCTAATTGAATTCACCGATACTTCATATGTCAGTCACTATATATTTCTCTTAATTATATTTAAGGAAAAAATATACACATATATATTTCCGATATTATCTCTAACAATATATGCATAATATTTTATTTATTTATTTTTTTGTTATGACGTTTAATGCTTGCATATGCATCATCCTCGATCAGTTTATCTATTGCATTAGCCATTAACAATTGTTATGTTACAATAAGTAGCTTTGTTGCAATAGCATAATACAGTTGCAATAAGAATGAAACGAATGTAATAAAATTAGACCTTGAAAACTTGAGTAACTTCGCGAACCGGCGCTGAAATGATACTTTCCGGATCAGAAACTCAGTGTGCTCTATGGATTTCACATAATCCAACACATACATCAGATCCAAAATAATATAATGCAAGGATTACAACTTAATTAAATCAAGTGCATAAACTAAAATATAATAATTAACAAATCATTACAAAACAAAAACAAACACCAATTTACAACTTAATTAAAGTGCAAGAAACAAGAATAAACACAATTATATTACGATACC
>PYUH01000036.1:2724379-2746683 GCA_016808085.1 Suaeda aralocaspica
CATAAAAAAAAAGTTACTTAATCGAAATTATAAGTATCTTCAAACAATAATTTTACGAAAACAATCATAGGATCAAAGATTTTACACCTTAGTAGCAGTAAGTGGCCTTGGTTAGAGCTTCATCGCCAGTTGATTTCGAGCAGTTTGCTTAGCACGCGCCATTAAAATATATTAGTATATTTGTTTTCTATCATAGGTACATGGCTTAGTAGTTAATTATTAGGGCTTTATTTATTTTATTTATTTATTTTATTCTCCTAATGGCATGAAATGTATGCCTATAAATAGGTTTAAGTTCGTGAATAAAATCAGTTGTTGAGCTTATGAAAAAATGATTCCTTGTGAACAAAAAAAAAAAAAAAGTAATTTAGATGTTGAAATAAAAACTAAGGTGCAATTCAAGCACTTATATATAATACATCTAACTTTACAAAACAAATCAAAAGGATAATGAACATTATTATTGATGATTTGAGTACAAAGAATGGAAATTACACTGAATAGCGACTATTTTGGGGCCAAAACGATGAGGTGGTTTCTTAATTAGTCCTGGGAAATTTTTGTCAGCTTTTCTTCTTAATCAATTTGTAACAGTCTACGAAAAATCAAAATTCATCAAATATAAAAAAAAAAAAAAAAAAAAAGTTACTTAAATCGAAATTATAAGTATCTTCAAACAATAATTTTACGAAAACAATCATAGGATCAAAGATTTTACACCTTAGTAGCAGTAAGTGCCTTGGTTAGAGCTTCATCGCCAGTTGATTTACGAGCAGTTTGCTTAGCACGCGCCATTAAAATATATTAGTATTATATTGTTTTCTTATCATAGGTACATGGCTTAGTAGTTAATTATTAGGGCTTTATTTATTTATTTATTTATTTTATTCTCCTAATGGCATGAAATGTATGCCTATAAATAGGTTTAAGTTCGTGAATAAAATCAGTTTGTTGAGCTTATGAAAAAATTGATTCCTTGTGAACTAAAAGTTTTAGAAGTGAATCCAAGTTTCGCTGGGAAGGTAAAAATATTTGTTGGAAGACAACTATAGTTGTTTATTGGCCTTGGTTAGGTTTTGATTAACTCCATATCCAAGCTACAATTTGATCTCGGTTAGGTTAATTTGTTTCATATCATTTTTTATTTTATTTTAACCACAGAATTCCACTCAAATTCGATCAAAATTAAGAAAACCTAAACTACAAACAATCAAAAATCGGATTTTTATTGACTACCCATTTAAAATCTGCATCACTCTCACTTTTGATAAACAATTTTCATGTGAACAAATGACGTATCATATTTGATATTATATTCTAAGCAACCCATTTTGAGTAGATAGAAATACATTGAACATGTTCAAATTATATGCACATATCAAATACGATATTTTCAAAAATCTTAATCACGATTTCGATCACACTGGCATTAAACATTGCATATGACTTGAGCACTTGAGGAGAATTGTTTTTCAATGTGAACATTTATTATCTTAAATACAATGACAATGCTTTCTCATTGACACAAATATATATTGTATCTGACCAGACTACAAACTATACTACAGACATATTATAAAATCAAAAAAAGTTCACTTAAATGTTACTTCATAGTTTGTACTTAAGAAAATTTTGGGGTGTTGCAACTATGCAACTGAGTATGGTAAATGTGTTACTTAATAGTTTATCCAATTCAAGAGAGTATATGTTATATTGTACAAATCTATCTTCAAATATAATACTCCCTCCGTCTTTTTTTACTTACTACGTCGGACCAAAAAAGCTCTCACAGTTTTTGGTTCAATGTAGCAAGTAAAAAAAGACCGAAGGAGTACTTGATATTGATCGATTACGCAATGTGTAATTTGGCCGTTTTAAAACAAAGAAAATGATTTAAAAGTTAAAATAATGTTAATTTATAACTTTATTCTAAATTAAAGCCTTAAATCATACTCATTTGGTTCACAATTTTTTCCCCTCTTTCCATGTAGTTTTAAAAGTTGGATATTATAAGTTAATATTACACATAATATCTGATCGTTTCCCTCTTTTCAAGTAGTTTTATAAGTTTTAAATGATTCCAAACGTAACAATCACTTGATTATTCCGTATTGGATAATTATTTCTTTGTGAAAAGAGGGGTATCTTATGCCAATAGTTATAATGAAGCTGAAATCCAATAGTAAGTAACGATAGAATGGCACATATAGTCATAGATCCAACTGCTCAAACTCAATAATTATTATTTTTTAGCAGGAGGAAAAAAAAAAGCTTTGAAATGTTAACAATTTTAATTACAAGCTCGGTTTTTATCTCAAAAAATAAAATAAAAAACAAATAAATAAATAAACTAGAATAAAATAAAAGATATATAAATTTACAACCTCAACAAGTTTGATGTCAATTTTGTTGTACTTTCAAAAATTAGCCTTTGGAACTTCGAACCTCATGATCTTTATGTCCTCAATCAACCGATGTAAGGCTCGCCATGACGAGCCACCTTCCCTGGACAGCTTGAGCAGCCAACTTCGACAGTCAATTTGCCCTTTGTGAAAACTCTTCCCTCTTCCCTTCCATAAGATCCCTCATCATTTCCTCAACTACCACCCAATCACATTTATCCTTCATGTCAATTCCGATCTTCCACACTTCTCCTACGAACCTACTAATCACGAGCTGATCGATACCATTAGGCCAACATAGCATAGGCACTCCTTCCACTATGCTCTCCAACGTCAAATTCCACCCACTATGAGTTAGAAAACCACCAACTCCGTGGTGAGCTAAGACCTCTTCCTGTGGAGCCCACTTAACAATAAACCCTCTATGTCGCGTACCTGCTAGAATCTCAATAGGGACATGTAACACGGAATCTATTTCTTCATTATTATTACCTTCCATGCCAACTATTGAGCCTGGCCTCCTAACCCAAAGGAACCGAGCCCCACTATTAACCAGACCATACCAAAACTCATTTAGCTGGTTTGTGGTAAGGGGCACCACACTACCAAAGCTAACAAATATCACAGAATTCGAGGGCTGACCATCGAGCCAAGCAATGCAGCTCCTATCTTCGTGCCATAAACTGTTGGATAAGGTGCCTCGTTGCTCGATTTCTAGTAGCTGTTGCTGCCTATAGTGTAGTTGGATTGGACCAATTGTGTAGATGTTAGGAAAAGAAAAATGGAGTTCAGCAAGTAGAGGTTGTTCTATATCATCAAAAGAGTTTAGTATGTGGCCTTGAGCCTTGGGCAATTCTCGGCACTCTTTGAGTACAAGTTGGGTATAAGGGTCACTCATGTCAAGAGTTCGACAAATTCCTGGAAGATCACACCACCTTGAGGAGGTCTCTGTTGCACCAGGAATTTTGCTTACTGGCTCATTCAGGTCTAGTCCTACACCATGGGGGACAACAAATGAGTGAAACATTAAACAACATACTAATCCACCAAGGCCTGAATTTGAATTGATAATAAATTGAACTAAATTAGTAATGACCTGAAGTTACTCAGGTAATAAAGAGAAATTGAAATGAGTTTGAAAGAAATAAGTTCAAAAGAATAAACTCAAGTCCTTACAAGTTACAACCGCTTACGACCATCATCATTCATGCAATCATATCATTCATATGCACACTATCAAAAATTGAACCAGTTATGTCTCGATCTAGTGGTTAAGATTGAGAGCTTGTGTATAAGCTGATACGTTACAATTAGATTTGCAATGTGTCTATTACAGGGAAAAGAATTTGCCATTAGATTTAAAGGCTAGCTTTCTACAAATGACTTCTGCGATATTCTTATTGATTCATGTTTAGCCGGATCCTATATATATTGGGACTAAGGTCTTTGTTGTTAGATTGTGCATTCCCTATTGGCCATTGCCTATGGTGTTACTATAGTAATACTGAGTAGAAAAAGGATAAAATCTAGCATATACCTTTCTTGAAAGGCACTTCACCAGAATCAACAAGCTTGGGAACAAACAAGGTGTTCGCCCATATACAACAAGGACTCAACGTGGAAAAATAAACCACCGAAATCCCCAACTCTTTCGCCTTCTCAACCGCCGCAGAAAACACTCCGTCGGCTATCAAGCACCTCACGGGCGTCGGAGATTCCACATAATCCGGTAGCCGGCGAAGCACTTCGGCCTCCAAGTGCTCAACCATTCCGGCTAACTTTTCCGGTGGCCGGGGGTCATCGCCGGAGATTCCATCGGAGAAGAGGGTGAAGCTGATCCGAGGGTAGCGAGAGGGGAGGTCGGGGAGTCGTTGATGCACAAAGTCGGCGTCGAGGAATGTGACGTTGAGGTGGTTAGAAAGGAGGTGAGCTAGCTTGAGGAAGCAGTTAATAGGACCTTGTGGTGGCAAGGGGAGTAACAACACTGATGGCTGATTGGCTGTGGTTGTTGACTACCCATTTTAAGTTTTCTTTTTCACTATGCTTGTTACTTTGGTAGTAAGTGACACTGGTAGTATGGTTTAGTAGTAGCCTAGTAGAAGACAGAAGACTACAAGCTTGTGAATTTAAGCATATCTCTTAATCACTCTTATTTTAAAGGCCAAAAATGTCAAAGGAATGAACCACTAGAATAGGAATCTTATACTATTAAGTAGTAACTCTCAAGGCCTATTTACTTCAACAGTTGAACTGAATTGATTGAAGTTGAGCTGGACTCAAAGTTTTTCACGAAGTATTAATGAGTAGCAAAATAAAAAAAAGAGCTGAGCTGAACTGAACCTGAACCTAACTTTACCAAATTATCGACCTATTTATCATAAAGTATTGATGCATGATTAGCAGTAAATAGTATAATGTTCTCAAATTGTTTCATGATTGAAATAGAAGTAGAAGATGTCTGTCAGTCTGTTCAATTGTTAGACCATAAAGGGAAATGATGTTAATATAGAGCATTTAAAGAATTAAAGTTACCATTTAATGATATTCTGAAATGATCTTCAGTTTGATTTCACCCCATCCCTTCATCAAACAAGCCGAAAAGGGACACTGATGTTGAAGGGTTCATGACGGCATCAAGATTGAAATTGATAGAATCAGAACAATTCGGTAGCTGCTGCTACAGACTTACAGTAAGAACAACATATACACAATGTAAAGAATCACTGAATAAATGATTGGGTTTGATGTTACATTTATCAGTTGAGTGCAAAATGAAAATTGAATCAGCTCCTGATTGCACAATATTCACAAGACGATCCAACCAAAACAAAGCAGATAAAACACAGCACCCACATAAGCTCATAACAGCTTCATATCATTTGGGAACTAGAGCCAGAAATGGTGCATCGATTTTCTGTACCTGTAATCCTGTATTCTCTTGCAGATTTTCAAAAGGGCAGAAATAGGAGATTAACCAGTCCATAGTATTACAACAGCTTAATGTTTCCGTTCTTCATTCGTGGGACCCGAGCAGAAGTCTAGGAAACAAAAATCCTATGCAGGAAAGACAATTGCAGATGCAGCTTGCACATTCCTGAAAGCTTCACCAAATAATTTTGTACAATATTACACGAAAACAGGATGCTAGATTGCTAGCAACTGCTTCCCTCAACAGGTAATGAGTCAGCCCGGCAAATGTCGCCACGGCAAAGTGGACATACCCTGAGTAACACAAAAGACAGTTCACAAGAAAGTAAAAGTCAGTCTGATATTTGTAATTCTTCAGTGAGCATCTAAACAAAAGAAATCATTTTAGTATAGTGCAAAACCAAACCCAACATACATAAATGAAAAGCTACACAAAAACAAAAGGAGCAGCAACCAGTGTGATATATAGTGTTGGATATCAAAATGAAGGCAATAAGTGAACCTGAGATGAGAATCACAATTATCTCCTATCCCACATGATTTTGCATAATTAATACAAAGAATAGAAACTCTCTCATATTCCCTCTTTTTTGCAACACGATATCAATTTTTTTTTCTGCAATACATTATCAGTATGATTATATGAAAGTTGCACTTCCTCTTTTTTTCTTATTAATACTTGGTTGCAACAAATGTCTTCACGCAAATTCCTAGGCATAATAATGAGTGTGAGTAATAAATGGATAGAATAATAGAAGATATATGAATATGTGATGAATAAAGAGAGGGAGAAATGACCATCAAAAGAAGAATGAAAACATAAGTTCCAAGTTACAATTGATAAGAAACTCTTAATTGGTAAAGATTGCAAATTTACAAAAACAAAAACTAAGTATAATTGTTTTAGCCTCTATCCTACCTGAAATTACATCCAATAACCATTTAAAATCAATAATTGTTTCAGCAGTAACCTAGAAAGATGAAGAAAATCAAAAGCTTTGAATTGTTGCTGCTATTACACACAATGATTTCCATTCAAGCATCCAACTTTGTCATTTACAATTTTTATATTCCCTTTCATTTTTTCACCTTAATTGCTTTCCTTTACACAGATGATAGGTCTCCCTTATCCCAAAGTTTTGAACAGCTTCAAACTCCTCTACTTCTTCCCCACCCACACTGTCAACATCATCCTCAGTCCTCACCACTAAGCCCATGCTCATGCTGTACCACCAGAAAACTCCAGCCAACAAAGACATTTGTTGTGCCTTCATCAACAACCATTTACCATACCTCAATATCGTCAAAGTCATCCGCACCAATCAACAGATCCCACCTCTATTCTCAAACCCAAATCCATCTTGCAAACAAAACTTCCTTACCCTTCAGGTTTCAACCAAACCCCTTCTCTCTATTAGACTTACTAACTCACCCACTTCCAGCCTCCCCACAATCCATAGAATCTCCTAAACCACAACCCAAAAATCACACATCTTTACCACTGTCATTTCCCCTGCAGCCAGCATCACTGAATTAACAGAAGGAGAAAGGGGGACAGAGGGTATCTGGTGGGGAGAGTTTTGAAGACAGTTCAGTGTTTCGGCTGGTCAAAACTCTAACTTGGGTGTTTGGTGAAAAGGAGATTTGAAGTTTTTTGTACCAAAAACTCAAACTCTAATCAACAAATTCAAAACTCTGCTGAGGACCTTTTTTCTTTAGAGTATTTGAGAGTATTGTCCACATTCTTAAACCTAACAAATTGTTTACAAAAATGTTATATTAAAAAGTCCACAGGTGTCATTTTACCCAACCAAAAAAAAACAAAAATTACAAAACTCTAAGCAATTAGCTAAGTGTTAGTAAACACCTTTACACCCCAACTATTCAAATCAACAATCAAATCCTTTGAACAAAAAAGTAATCATTTAATCACAATCTCTAAACTCTAATCACCAAACAAGGCCAAAGAGACGTAAGTTTAGATTTACCTTAAGCTACACCATCAAACAGCCGATCAATTGAGCCCCCAAGGGGTTTTGATAACCCATAATGTCAGTGACAACAAGAGGAGAAGAAGTCTCCTATATAAGGTCCAAATTTTATTCCTCCATTCCTAGTCTCCACCTTGCAGAATGCACTCAATGTAGATTTTAATACCTCCCCAACAACCCTAGGTGACTAGATCTTTTCCCAAGTCGCCATAACAAAATATAATTGCTTCTAATTATTAATCTAGCATAGAAAATCCAATAGATATTGTCTAGCCATTAAACATTTAGCAAAACCAAAACTCCCCTGCTTCAAAACTTTATATACTTCTACAACCCATATGCTCGGGGAGGGGAAGAACATAAGAAATAAAAAATACAAAATTTACCTATGAATTTCCTTAAGCCACTTGTCAATACACTTCTTATGAAACTCGTGATGACAAGGCAAGGTGCGCATATCGTCGCCTTCCTCATACTCCAAAAGGCACACATAACATCTGTTCAATAGTAAGAACGTGAAAATTTAATCAATTTGGAGACTTCCATTGCCACAGCACTGAACACACTATATCCCTAAAAGGGTAACAAATAAGCTGCTAAGAGAAAATACATGAAGCACAATAAAAATGTAGCATAGTAAAGGGGGTTCCAAAAAACAAACACTTCAAAGGAAATACTATTTGAAAAAAGAAATTGTAAATATTTAAAATAGCTGCAAGGCAGAACCACAAATGAGAAAAGTAGCAAATCCATACGAAGTATTACCCACATAAATTGACATCATTCAAATTTCCCCTTTATATATTGCAATTTGCATCAGCTCTGCTTTGTTTTTCAATCCTTTTTTTTTTACTACACCAAATGAACAAATTTTAACAAATATCTTATTCATCATTGGCATTTACTTTTCCTTACTTTACCCCTTCCTACCCCTCATTCAACACTTGTTCTCTTAATTTTCATGCACAAACCACATATTAAACACTTTAATTCCGATTTGTTCATACCAACCCACAAGTACACTATTTCTCTTCTCTCATCCTTGTTAATAAAGCTACAATACAAAATATATGAGTATATGATACAAACACCTATATATTTTACGCAAACAATAGTGCCACACAAGACAAAAGCATCATCATCTTTTTAGGCCCATGCATTGCAAACATTAGAAAGCTAGTATTTAGTGAATGGGGATTGCATAATGGGTAACCATAGCCAAAACTAGAATAAGGTCAAGACACATATGTGCACTCAACTTTCAAAATAATACAATTACATGATCCCAAATAGCTAGGTCAAGTATATAAAAGGCAGAAGCTCGCACTAACGCACTCAGCTACACAAATGTACATTTTATACGTACAAAATTCGCTATGATTGTAAACTATAGTAGCAATATGGTTAAACATAGTTCAGAAAAAGCAACAACACGTCATCATCTTCACCATAAAAGGTAATTTATTGATCAATCTCTGTCAAATTGGATGGAAGCAGATATTAAGTATAAAGGTGACATACTGTGCAGCCTCTTCGTTCTGAAATTTTGTTGATTTAGAAAACGTTTTTACAGGCAAAGATTCTACAACTTCATTTGGTGCTGGAACTGATCCAATCGAAGAAACTGAAGGTCGGGAGGATAACACCACTGATTGCTGGTGAATTTCATCCAGAACCTAGTTAAATAAATATTGAACAATCAACAGGACTTGAAGTGACAATTTATAAACAGTAATGAGGGGCAGGGATTGAAACTCTCGCCCCCAAAAAATGAAGTGTAATATCTCAAAAATACCTCAAATAAGGCCTCTGCTAGCATAACGATTCTCGATATGCTAGCTCGAGCACCACCGTCGTTATTTGAATTAGAATCTCTGGTACCACTGCGACATGAGCAACGTCCAGTTCGATGCTGACCTGACAAAATACAATACCTTTCATGCCCTGATAAATTATCAAAACGACTACCCAAGCGCTGCAGAGCCCGCACCTGAAAACGTAAACATCAAGGGTGGAAGGAAAACATGTCAACTTATTGTACATCTGTAGCAACACAAACATAAATTGATGCCCTAATAGATTATGAGGCATATTGTCATGTTAGTTGCCTTTAAGCATAAACAATACTGTTGATATAATCTATAACTGATTCACAATCCCTAAATTAAGCTTCACTCAGATTATCATTTACAATAAAGAGAATATAACAATAGGAATGGAATGTCAATACAGGTGTACAGAAAAATTTGTTATGAGATTTTACTTAACGCAGAGAAAAAGCTATATGCTGGTGCATTACAATAAGAGATAAAGAGAAGAGTTTTAATTATTGCAAACTAGCAATAGAATAAGAACAGACCTGAGATCTTATTCTTCTTCGCCGCTCCAAAAAATTTGATCTGTGCTCTAATAAATCATGTCTGCCTTCTCTAAGATGCATATTTGTAACATCATTATTTTGACTTGGATAATGGGAGTTAGGTGTGCTGGACAGTGGATAAGGAGAAGATATCAAAGAGTTAACAGGATTTCCATCAGAGGCAACTGCTCTGTCCTGTGGCAAAGGAGAAAGAGTCAATTCTGAAAATGATGATCTTCGAAGAACTCTGTCGCGGAGTCTTCCCACACTTAGGGTCCTACTAAAACGAACATTGCGTTCTGCTGGTTCTCGGGCACCACTTCGACGATCACCAATTCTCCTGTTCAAACCTTCCATGTCCATATGACTTCCAAGAGAGGGTAACCACACCTCTGGCTCAGTTCTGTCCCTATCATTATCTACCAAGCCTTGTGCAGAAATAACCTGATTACCTTGCAATGAACCAGACAAAGTAGAATCTGCAAGATGCCCCACTAAATTTATAGAAGAATTGCCATGAGATCTGATTGTTGCACCAGTGGGGCATGAAGAATTTAAACTGCTATTATGCTGACTCTCATTACTATTACCCACGCGATTAGGGAAACCTCCATGCAAATGAAGGTCCTCTTCACTACTTGAAACAGCAAAGTTTGTGGGAGAAGAAGGATAAGCCCTAGATGATCCCACGCTAGCAGCTCTGTTGAGCCTAAAGCTAACACTACCGGGAACAAAACTGAAGCGAGATAGAAATCGACTTGAATGATTCAAAGATTGGCCAGAGAAAGTTTGAGATGAACTTTCATCAGCTCTTATTCCATTGTCTACTTCATTTGCATGATTCCATTCACCAAGCTCAATATTAGCAGATACACAAGGCAAGTTATCAGGCCCATCAACTTTAGATGTTTGGTAACATTCGACTTTCATCTCATCAGACTCTGTTCCAGGTCGCTGCAATCTTGTTCTAATAGCTTCAACATGACGATCTGAAACCTGTAGGCACAAGATAATTAATTTGACAATCTTGTTCTAATGCACGGAAAATTTTGCCTCAACAAATGAATATTGACAAAGTTACCAACAACATTCTAGATAATATGCCTTGGATTAATAATGCTCTGATTTAACCAAAACTTCTTGGTTGGGGTAGAAACTAGTCATTCTAAATACTAAGATGGAATGGCAGGTAAATTTTCAAGCAGCAGCTTAAAGCCATAATTTCTTATTTAGCAATACATTTTACATTACATAATGTGGAAACTTTCAATTCATCAGTCTAGATACTGAACACATACAGCTTACAGTGCAACCTCTTGCAACACTCCAAGGAAGTAAGACCCCCTGTAAGATGAATTTGTAAGCTGTCAGTTTCCTAGTCTTTATAGGGAATAATTTGAGACAGGCAGGTTCACCAGAAAAAAGGATTAAAAAGTGAAAGGTAAAATCCAATAACAGCTGTAAGGAGCAGTCAAACCTCCTCACCAGTGTCACTAGATAACCATTAGCACGTTACACCTAGAGTCACTCTAAGTCCCATATCCCACAAAACACTTCACATCACATTAACAACCATCGAATTATTACAATTCAGCTAACCACTCTGACCATTCATGAATTTAAGAAAACCTTAAAAAGTAGGCTTCTTTACAGAAATTTCAATAATTAGGATGCATGAGACCTTTTGCATGTGGAGGTGCTTAGAGGGACACAATGCGCCTACATCAACTTCATTGCCATCTCATATCTTAAGTCTAAACAGGGAAGTCTTTCACAACCTCCAAGCAAAAGCCTAATTGCTGTCTTTTGAAAAAGCTCACAAAATTGTAATCAAATCATTAGCTTCAACCCCATTGACAGTAAGTCATCACCCCAACATACACACCCAGCCTAAAACTGCATAATAATACGGAGTTCATTTCCCATCCCATAATCATGCGAACACATTTGGTGAAACAATTAGAATTCCAAGAAATACACCTTGCCAAATTGCGCAGTACATCATCATCACAACAAACTTAGCCTAAATGATCTCCCCAAGTATTTTCTTGATAAATGCACAACTACACGGAGTCCATTTCACATAACATTTATCACACAAACACATAACGGAATTGACCGTGATTCCTTCTTTAAACCATATTTTAGTTGGAACAGTACAACCAGTCAACCACTCATTTTTCCGACCAAACCACTATATCCTTGATCCTTCAGTCTTCTCTGAACTATTACTAATATCTTCTGCACTCATAATTCTACTTGGAATTATCTTTCACTTGGAACTACTACTCCTCAGGAGTAACATCATTCTTTCATAGTAAAAAACCGTGACAAGTGCCATAAAACGCGCTTGCTACTCCTTAAACTACACTTAAATCATAAAATCAGACAGCATTCCAACCCTAACTCTCTATAACATCAAATAAATCAACATTATCCATTATAAGTATTAATCTATCTCCAGCATTATATTTCATTTTCATCTTACATAACCTTTGGCCGAAAACAAAATTCGGAATATTACTCCTCATTCCTTAATTTATCACTATCAATCCAAAGACCTATTCCAATTTCCGCAACAATGACAAGTAATCCAACACAATGTACCTAAAAAAAATATCCAAAAATTCATTGCTGTTCAATTGAATACCCTAAAAAAAAACTTAAATAAAAAAAAATTAAAATCATTTAAACAAATAAAACAAAATTGATAATAATAGTAAAAAAAATAAATAAATAAATATGAGTGAAGTAGTTACCTGATCATCATCGTCACTGTGGTAAGTTCTAGAAGACGATCCAAGACAAGCAGAGCTAAAGACACCTCTTCGAGCTTTACCTCTTCTACTAACAGACGAAGAAACAGATGAAGAAAACGACGACGTAGAAGAAGCAGATGAAGTAGAACTACCACCAATACGACGCGTTTTACTGCTTCCAGATCCCATTTTCAACTTCCAAAATTTTCAAAATCAAAAAAACAAAAACCCTAATTTAACAAAATGCTCATTTCACCATTGTTAGATCTCAAAAAAAGTACAAAATATCAACAATGGCGTAAATTGATGATGGTGAAGTAAGTATGTAAATTATAAGTATAATTACAACAACAACAATAACAATGTAGTTAGTAGAAGTATTACATGATGGAATGGCTTAGCTTTAATATGAAGAGAGAGAAAGTAGAGGGAGAGAGAGTGTGATTAAGCGTGAAAAGAAGGAAAGGAGGAAGCTTTTAAGAAAGGAACATGGCGTCTTTACTGCCTTATTTTGAGGGCGGACATTTCAATTTTTATTTTTATTTTATTTTTACTTTTTTTTTTAATTAAAAAAATATATATAATCTTTGTACGTAGTATTTTATTTTATTCTTTACATTTCATCCTACTTTGATCATTGTTTGTTATCAAAAACGTATTTATATGGGGTTACATTGGATTCGTCTTGATTTAGGGCCTGTTTTTTTCACCTTAAAATTCGTTCAGTTCAACTTAGTTCAGTTCAGCTCTTCTCTTCTTATTTTGCTATTCATTAATCTTTCATTATAAAACTTTCAGTTCAGTTCAGTTCAGCTGAAGTAAACAGGCCCTTATACTATTAAAATATTAATTTTTTTATAATTTTTACAAATACAAAATTAGAGTTATAAGCGTTATAAAATTCGTATTGATAAATGTGTATAAATGAAATCTAAAGAATAAATTGAAACGGAGGAAGTGGTATTGATTTTGGTTCACTGCTTGAAAGGGTTTTTGTGTCGGGAAGGTGTGTGCATGCTAAGGGTGAGTGTGGGGTCCATTGCTCACCTGGAAATTGGAGTCTTTGGACTTGTCTTAACTCATGGTGTATAATGTATATCTAATCTCATTATTATTTTGCATTTTGTTAATGTGGGAGTATCAATAATTGATGATCTTTTCAAGATTTGAGTTGAATGGGAGGGTCATAAGTTTTAAATTTTGAAAAAAAAAATGTTATTTAAAAGCATGTTTGTTGACAACAAATGGTATTTGTTGTTTTGAATTTATTCAATTTGAAATTAATATTAAGATTCTGACTCAAAAACCATTGAATTGAACTTAAATTCATTAATTCAATGATACGGGACCTTAACTAATATTGATGGGGTATTTTTATTGTAACAAATGTAAGGTTTGAAGAATCTAAAACTTTGCCAAACTTTTGAATATATGCCAAACTTTGCCATAAAAGAAAAAAATAAACAAGGTCAATATAAAATAGAGAAACCTTTGCCAAAATATACTATCTTATCTTAGGAAAAGTGGGAAAGAATTTTCAAATTTTCTTTTATCACCTCCTTTGGCTAATGGGCGAGGAAGAATCAAGATTAATCATGGTGTAATTTAGCATATTTATAGGGTAAAGTTTACAAAAGCAACAATTGATATGAAAAGGATAAAAAAAGGGTAGAAGTTCTTAAGGGATATCTTATTATGAAGAATAAAGTTTTGAAGCAATTTTTGTATTCTCAATGTGATTTTTGTCTTAAAGTTCAATTATGTTTACTAGCCAACAAATTACTTGCAGTGGGGTGTGAAAATTATACTCAAGAATGCATATTTCACTTTTTTGACCATAGGCAGGGCCGGGATTGAAGTTTTGGAGGCTCTATTCAAATTTTTAATAGAAGGCCCTTGAATCTAAAAAATAATAAAGATTAAGATTGACAAAGTGAAAAAGAATTAATGGGGATTTATTTGTTTTAGATCTAAGAGAAAGGAGAAGAAGAGGAAAAGGTAAAAGTGAAGAAGATTTAATGGGGGCCGGGTTTTACTATTTTAGAACTAAGAGAAAGGAGAAGAAGAGGAAAAGACAGAAGTGAAGAAGAATTAACGGGGACCGATTTTTAGTGTTTTAGAACTAAGAGAAAGGAGAAGAAGAGGAAAAGACATCCCTTTTAATGAGTAATAGCTAAAAAAAATATGACAAAAATAAAAAACACACGCAGCAAGATTCAAACCTAGGTTCTCGAGTTACAAAGCAACTCCTCATACCATTGAGCCAAATTATACTTTCATTATAATATCTAGTACAAATAATATATATATCTAGTAATTTGAGGCCTTTTGAAATCATGAGGCCCTGTGGGGCCGCGTGAGGCGCCGGCCCTGACAATAGGTGTAACAGATTACAACAATCAATTTTCAAAATAAGTTAAATGACTAACAACATGCCAAGTAAGAAAACTTTGGCTTAAGAAGAATTGTCTTAATGTTGATTACAAAAGTTTGGGGTAGCCTGCTAACACTTTAGCTCGTAACCTTGAGATTATGAGTTCGACTCAGACCAATTGCAAATGCTTGAGAGTTAATATTCAAAATCGATATGGTCACATGTAAATAGAGTGTGCAATAATTTCCGTTTCTGAATTTCCGATCCGGTTTTCCGATTTTCTGTTCCAAAAACCGGGTATCCGGTTCGGCTTTCTAGAATCTAGAGGAACCAGATCGGATATGGGATGGATTTTTAAAGAATCGGATTCCGGATTTTTAAGGAAAACAAAATCCATAATTTCGGTTTTTCGGTTTTCCGACCCGGTTTTTAAGGGTATTAGTGTAAATTTTAGAGAAAATTTTGGTATATAATTCGAAACCGGATTTCCGATCCGGATATCCGGAACGGATACGGAATCAATTTTGTTGGTTCCGAAAATCCGGATATCCGAATCTCCGGATCAGAAAATTTCCGATTTTCGGTTTTGCACACCCCTACCTGTAAACAACATACATGAGTATTAAGCATTCGATAAATTAATAAATAAAGTTAAAAGGACTACCCCACTCGTAGCCACATGATTTTAAGGTAAAACCTTGATCCATAACTAACATGATAAAATTTATTTATGAGCCTCAAGCGTAATCTTAGACTAAACTTTTAATCGAGTTAATATATTAGTAGTTTAAGTTTTTGTAGAAGGTATTGGATCCATAACTTATAATAAAGCGATGTAATACCAACACAATGTTGTTACTTTGTACATTTAGATGGTTTTTATTTATGCATGGATATCTCTTATATCTACATGAGATTATGAGAATGTCTTAAATCTGCATGAACATTGTCTTTATCAACATGGAAATGTCTTATATCTACATAGTCAAGTATATTGGGTCAGGGAATTTAATAATTAATTAGTCTTCTCAAATTAATATACTTTGTACTTAATTTTTTGAACTCTGAATAATTGAGCAACTACTACTTTTGAGTTTTGACTCCACCATTGCATGCCCTTGAAATTTCCATACGAAAACAAACCTAAGCTAACCACCTTCCCAAATTGTAGGCACGTTGAAAATTCGCGAGAAGCAATTGGACGTATTGTATGTCCCAATTGCCATTTAGCTAACAAGCCAGTGGATATTGAGGTTCCGCAAGCAATTACATGCACAAACCAGTATATAAAAGCGAAAATCACAAATTCGTACATCTACAACTAACAACAATCACACATAACCTTAGCTTACTAAGATACTCTCGCAACCTTCAATAATTTTCAATCACATACTCTCGCAATTAATCTTTTTGCTTGGCAAAGAATGGAAATTTCAGCAAATTTCATTCTCGAAAGCTCATAAACTATTGGAAGATTGAGTCAGAGGAGGGAGAAATGTGTTCAATTCACAAAAATTTGTACAGATAGAGGTTCAGTTGAGGCAGAGTAAGTTGAGTGTCAGGAAAATCTTTGTTGATATTAAAAGGCACAATTATTCAAGTTAGGCAATTTGATCCAGCAATTTCACATTTTTCTGTCTCTTTCTACTTTCAAACATTTGAGCTAAAGTTTGATGGAAAAATTGTCAGAAGAAACCTTTTTTTTAAAAAAAAAAAATTGTCAAGAAAAACTTTTAAAAATTTTTTTTGCCAAGAGAAACCTTAATGTAAAATTTTCCAATCCCTTTTTTCCGGCGTTGTCCACCATTTTCCGATGTTGACCCTCATATATTTTCTATTTGAAATCCTCACTTATGTTTGCACTATTCTATTTTGTTTTAAATACTAAATTTTGCTATTAACTTCCTCTTCAACGATGTCCTTTCACCAATTCCTTCACCAAACGAACTTACGGTAAAGCTTTGGAGAGAGAGATTTTCCCATTTTCCTCCATTATATCTTCACCTAATCAATTACTTTCCCTACTTTACTAAGCTTTACTATAACTTCTATTAAGCTTTCACCTAATTAAAGTTCCCCATACATCTCATTCACGTGATCAATTACCATAAGTTCATAACACTCCAAAGCTTTGCCATAACTTCTACTAAAATTGTCTTCTCCAAAGCTCCCAATCACAAGTATATAACTTTGTTCTCTCTCCTAACATCAACCACTTGATCGGAAACTATTACAAGAGCCACACCTCCAAAAGTAGTTGAATTTCAAGTAAGTCACCATTGTCGGCGGTGAAGACCTTGGGAGGATATTGGTACTTGCCGAGTTGCCGCAATAGTTTGTTTGTTACCAAAATCTTAGTTTTGTTACTTCTTGGTTTGTTTAACAAATCTTCAATTTAGGGTTTAACTCAAGTGCTTTAAAGTGAATTGTCTTCAATTTGGGTGAGTTTTAATCTTGGGTTTGGTATTGGTTACAAGCATTGGTAAATTTGGGTTTGGTGCTTCAGTTAATGCTTAAATTAAGGGTTTGTTATTCTTGAGAATTTGTTGAGTTTGTTTTGATGATTTTAGTTATTCCTTTATTTAGTATAGGATTTTTAGTAACGGAGGTAAAGTAAAAAAGTAAGAAAGGAAAAATTTGAGACAAAATGAAGACGCAAAAAAGGAGTGCAAATAAGAGATACAAGAGAGTCAACCCCGCAAAATGGTGGCCAACACTGGCAAAAGGGATTAGGTTTCTTTTGGCATATTTTTTTTACACTAAGAGCCCGTTTGGTAGGGCGTAAACCATTTTCAAATGAAAATAGTTTTCAAGAAAAACCTTTTACATTGAAAAACTCATTTTTATCAATAATTTTCATTACTTAGTTGCATGCAGTACGATGTTACATTTTAAGTATTTTTCATTGTACGGTTGGATGGAAAATCAAGTATTTTAATTGTAAGTGAAAATGTTTGCTTCCAAAAATGAGAGAAAATGTTTTCAACCACCCCAAGTTTTATATTTTATATTTTTTTCTACTCCAAACCAAATAAACTATAATGAAAAACAATTTTTAGAGAAATTAATTTACATTCCCCTCAATTTTTTTTCAAAAATTCCTTGATAATTTTTTTTTTCGGGCAATTTTTCCATTAAATTATCTTTAGTGCAAATGACTAGGGGTGTGCAAGATTTTACGGTTCCGAATTTCCGGTCCAAAATTTTCCGATTCCGTTCCGAAAAATCGGAATTCCGATCAAGATTTTTGAAAACCGGACCGGATATCCGGTTTTTTTAAACCAGAAACCGGATCGGATACAGAATGGATTTTTAAAAAATCGGATTCCGGATTTTTAAGGAAAACGAAATCCGGAATTCCGGTTTTCCGGATTTTTCTGAATTTTTCCGGATTTCCGATCCGGTTTTTAAGGGTATATGTGTAAATTTTAGAGAAATTCTAGTATATAATTCGGAACCGGATATCCGGATTTCCGATCCGTTTTTTCCGGATATCCAAATTTTCGGAATTCCGGTTTTTACGGAACGGATACGGAATCAATTTTGTTGGTTCCGAAAATCCGGATATCCGAATTTCCGGATCGGAAAATTTCCGATTTCCGGTTTTGCACACCCCTACAACATGACATTATCCATACTTGTTAGGGAAAAAAAAACATGTTTTCAAAGTTCAAACAACAACAATAGAATTTCAAAAAAAAAAAAAAAAAAACTCAGTGCGCTCACCTTCATATCCAAATTAACAATTCCCATCTACCATGGTCGGACGATTTTTTTTTTTTTTTTTTTTAATCGGAAAAAAATGAACTCCTCCGGCGAAACCACACCACCGACAACAACCGCAAACCATCAATCACCAAACCCCCAAATCCCAAACCCTAACACTTTCCCTCACTCTAATTCCCCTCTCACCCCTCACCCCAACACTCGCCGTCCACGTGGATTCGCCGTCACCTCCACCACCACCACCACCGGCGACGCCAAAGGTAGAAAAGAGAGAGAAAAAGAGAAAGAGCGAACTAAACTACGGGAGCGTCATAGGCGGGCGATTACGAGCCGAATGTTGTCAGGACTTCGTCAGTACGGCAATTTCCCTCTACCTGCACGTGCTGATATGAATGATGTTTTGGCTGCACTTGCTCGCGAGGCTGGTTGGTTGGTTGATCCTGATGGCACTACTTATCGCCCGCCGCATTCGCATTTGGTTTGTTTCACTTTCTTCCTCCTCATATTGTTATATTTAGGATTATTTATTGTTGATGTTAATGAATTGTGTTTATGTGAGTACTATTGTTTTTTTGGCTTGTGACTGTATGTGGCGCTGCGGCGGAGCCAAACTAGTAGTTGAGTGAAACATGATGTTGGAATTTTGAAATAAATAGAATGTACAACTACCTAATTGAGGTAGTAGTTTGTATTAGACATGATTAATTGGTAATTGGCTGGTGGTGTTGAATTATCTCCAATCGGGTGCAAAATTGAGAACCCGTGGCGATGTAGATGTTGTAATATAGACTTGTAGGGGTGTTCAAATCCGGGTACTTTGGATTTCAATATACTGGTAGTTCAGCAGGCGGTCCATAGAAACCGGCTACCGTTCACAGGGTACTTGGTCTTCTTGCCCGAACGAGTGCCTCTCCTTCTTCACAACAATATTAGACCAATTTGCTGTTTATCATTGTTCAACACATCGGTTAACATCTTCTATGAATTAAAGAAGTATATATGTATGAGTTCACATCACTTCACATTAGTTTACAAAATTATAAAGCTTTGAGGATGTGTATGAGTTCACATTATAATGCGTGTTATAATAGTTAACACATTTATACAATATCATAAAACCCTACAACCCAAAAGTCCAAAACTGATTCACCCAAAATCAATCAAATTACTTGCAAATACACTAAAAGGCTAAAAGCAACTACACTCAAATTAGTCACACATTTAGTCAAATTACTCAAATATATGTAATCGCTAAAAAAAATCATGTTCTTTATTGTGAAAATCAGTATAACAAATCTTATTGATAGAAGAAAAAAAGCTAATAAATTGATTTTATTAACTGAGATATTAGAGTATGAGAGAAATTAAGAGATGCATGATTGTGACTTGTGAGAGATTCTCTCACATGGAAAAAGTAAAAAATCGATGAGATTGCTGCCAAAAAAATAAATAAAGAGTGATCAGGAACCTAGAGTGCTAGTCCTCTAGTTTTAAGTATCGTTAATTAGTTTAGATAATTAGTTTTGTTAATTATTTTGTTTATTTTGCTAATTAGTTTGTATAGATTTTGTAATTAGTGTTAAGTACATGTTTTGTTTATTAATATTAATTAATTATTAGGTTGTTACTATTAAAGTATTAATTAGTTGAGATTAAATTAGTTCCTTAAGAAGGTTATTACTGTTAATTAGTTTAACTAATATTAACAACTAAGATACATATATCAGGTATTAGCTTTGTTACTAATTCGGTTTTTGGAGGTCCAGTTGTTGGTGCCTCATACCGAGTTTTGAGGGTCATGTCGGTAGATACATCTGTGGCGGTCATGAGAAGAAGGGGGGTGGGGGGATAAAGTGTGAGCACTTGTTGGGTTTAAGATGATTGTTTCACAGAGTTTAGTGAGGCTGGACAGGCACGCTTGAGGTTGTCTCGTTTGACTCATTTATTGGGTTGCGTGTGTGACCACATTGACCAGACACTTGTTTCTGCCTTTATTAAGTGATGTTAGCCAGATACGAACTCTTTCTACCTACCTTTTGAAGAGATGACGGTCTTGCTGATGTGTCGCATCTCATAAGCATTCCGAAAGAAGGTTGTATTGTGGCTGATGGTGAAGTAAAACACCTCAGAGGGCATGTGGCAGGGTTTCTAGGTGTTTCGCTGGAGAGGTTGTCAAAGGGTGCATAATGCAGATGCTAGCACGACATGTTGGTTGTTCAATGGAGTGACGATAGACTTTGTACTTTCCCGTTGCAGTTCAGGAGCGCATACCTTCAGAGGAGACACAAATTTGAAATTTATGGATTTCTTTGGACCTTACTTGAGCGTGTTCCCTTCGTCGATCGGATTGGGACTCATCAAGCTTAGTTGAGGCCACACGTCCTGCGAATATGGATTAATACTCTTAGGGATCAACTGCACTGGCTTTTTATACTGTCACCTACGTTGAAGGAGGCATTTCCCGGGGGGTGGAGAGAGACTGGCGGCAGAGGTAGAGGAATGAGAGAAGTGAGTGAATATTGTGATGGTGGAGAAAAGGTTAGAGTGGTGGTGGTGGCGGCAGAAAGAAGGTTTTAAGTGATGGTGGTGATGAAGGTTAAAGTGACGGTGGTAGAGGAATGAGAGAAGTGAGTCAATGAAGGAAGAGGGAAGATAAGGGATTTAAGGTAATTCACATAATCTTGTGGGGATTAGTAAAAGATTTGTGGGCGTTGTTTAGCAAATTCTTAAAATAAAGATTGAGCAGTCACAGAAATGAATTGAACTTAAAATAAGTTAAACAGAACAAGGCCTTAATTAATCTGCATTTCGTTGGATAGTTTTCCTGTTCTACAAAGGGATTTTTTTGGGAATACACTGATTTTATAGGGAACTGTTTGAGCAGACTTGAATAGTAAATTTAAAGGACTTAGGCATATAGGGTATTAATAAATAGCTTTACCAAATTCTCGATTGCATATGCTCATACAATTTTTCTAATTTATAATTAATCAGAAGTTTGAAGCCGTGTTCATTTCTTCACGTGTCTTGGTCACATCAAGATCATTAGTAGTTTTTCCTCTTCAACTTTATCTTTAATTACACAAAGCTTATTCTACAGTAGATAGGCTGTATGGTCCCAGCTATATCAAGAGTCCTATAGTGCAATGGTCAGTAATCATACTGGAGGTGCTTTGTCGTAGTTGAATGTCAAGTATCACATGTGTAAAATTTAGTTGACTATTGATGTTAACAGGGAGGACTTCCTGTTAGATCTGCTGAAAGTCCCCGCTCGGCTACTTCTTTGAAGAGTTGCTCCGTGAAAGCATCATTAGATTGTCAGCGGTCAGTTCTTGGAATCGATGAAAACCTATCACCAGCATCCCTTGACTCTGTTGCAGTTACCGATATGGAAACGAAAAGTGAGAAATATACAAGCACCAGCAACATTGACTCGCCTGAATCTTTGGAGGCACATCAGGTAATAATGTAATATTCTGCCGTGCATGATGCTTATGTTTTGTAGTCTTAGTAGTGGCAGTGCTGTCTTTTCTTTATCTAATTATGTGATTATTTTGCTTTAGTTGATACAAGATGTTCAATCAGAGCTGCGTGATAATAACTACTCTGGACCACCTCATATTCCTGTTTATGTTAAACTTTCAGTAAGTGATCTGTTTTTTTTTTTTGGTTACATAATACATTGTGCTTTTCCTTTGATTACTTGCTTCTTGTGTTCCTTTATCTCAATCTTTTTTTTTTTTTTTTTTTTTGGTTTTTTTTTTT
>PYUH01000036.1:2747097-2770020 GCA_016808085.1 Suaeda aralocaspica
TTTTTTTTTTTGGTTACATAATACATTGTGCTTTTCCTTTGATTACTTGCTTCTTGTGTTCCTTTATCTCAATCTTTTTTTTTTTTTTTTTTTGTGGTTTTTGTTTTCAACTGCTTTAGTATGTGGCCTTTTCCTGGTTTATGGTTGGATTTTGGCCTCTTCATTAGGTGAAACAACTCTATGTATTTGCTAACTGGCTTTTCAGCCAAACTTATTAGTTCATTAATTAGGTTTTACTATAATGCCTCTCAGCTTTCTAATAAATAAGTTGTCTTTTTGAACATATACTGCTGACCAGACATCCAGTGCTAAGTTGCTAACAATCTTCTCAAAAACCAATACTTTGCCAAGAACTAATTGCCAGACCAAGCATTAGGTCGTTTTTTTTTGTTTTTGTTTTGTTTTTTTCTTGTTCTATTGTGCTCATGTAATTTTTTTTTCTTTTTACACTGTTCATTCTCTGATTAAGCTCTTTATGTCAGATCTGGTTGCCTAATTATATTGTATTCTTGTAATCTATGGGGGGAACAATGCTAGAGTGGCATCATCAACAGTTATTGCCAGCTAGTTGATCCAGAAGGCATCAAACGAGAGTTAACACATCTAAAATCATTGAATGTGGATGGAGTGGTCGTGGACTGTTGGTGGGGTATTGTTGAAGGATGGAGTCCTCAGAAGTACATATGGCTGGGATACAAAGAGTTGTTCATTATTATCCAAGAATTTCAGTTGAAAGTGCAGGTAATTGCAATCTTTCTTGTGTTTTCCATTTTTTTAAAATCATTTTGTTGGGAGAAATTTCACTCTCAGTTTGCAATCTTTACTATTGAAAAATTATGTCGTGTATATACCATAGACCACAGAAGAAGCCCTATATTAAATTGTTGCAGGCATGGTCTACTATCTGCAGAGGGATTGCTGACCAAGATAGACTATTAGTGACAGGAGAGGCTCTTATAGAAATCCCGGAGTTATTCTTTTCCTAGTGTTCTAGTAGGGGGAAATAATCAGAGGAAGTGGACTTCTAATCTGTTCCCAAAAAACACTATTTATTACCCAACAAAGAGGTTGCTTTTCCAAATTTACCCTTCTTTAAACCTTCTCTTCTCCAATGTTTCCAATGCCATTGTTGTTTCCTCCTGTAATTGTTCATCTTCTGCTTAAGGGACTGGATTTCAGCCCCTTATACTCTTATTTTCTCTTTGGAGGTTGGCTGATGCTATTTGGATAATGATTGCTTCCTTAGAATTCCAGATGATTCTCACCCTCACTTTTAGATTTACTCTAAAAAACCCAATTTTACTACCTTGCATTTGAAAGTGATGCTCATTGTATTTGGGCATCCTGGTAGGGGTGGAATTTTTAGGTGCCATGTAACCCGCAGCAACTAATTTATGATAATTTTGAAGGTTGCCTTGGCATTTCATGAGTATGGTGGAAGTGAATCTGGCAATGGGTTCATCTCCCTTCCTCACTGGGTTCTGGAGATCGGGAAAGACAACCAAGACATATTCTTCACTGATCGTGAAGGAAGGAGAAATACTGAATGCATATCATGGGGCGTTGACAAAGAACGGGTATTTAGAGGAAGAACTGGTATCGAGGTAATCATGCTGCACTTGTTGCTATTTCTGTGGTTACCTGGAAGGCAGGACATTAATAGCATTCCGAAACAAACTTTAGGTTTACTTTGATTTTATGAGAAGCTTCCGTTCAGAGTTTGATGATTTATTTGGTGACGGTTTTATCACTGCTGTTGAACTTGGTCTTGGAGCATCTGGAGAGCTAAAATTTCCTTCTTTCCCAGAAAGGTTGGGATGGAGATATCCAGGAGTTGGTGAGTTTCAGGTATATATTTGTTGATGTTGAATCTGCCCTTATGCATTGTTTTAGTTTCTGATTGATGCAACTTGATTATAGTTGCAAGCTCTTTCTTCAGATTATGCCTCAGAAATGACGTTTTAGTTGTGTTTTTTCCCCTCCTGCAATAAACCTAGACTCTGATATTGATTTCAATTCAGTGTTATGACAGATACCTACAACAGAATTTAAGGAAGGCTGCTAAATTGCGTGGGCACTCATTTTGGGCAAGGGGCCCTGATAATGCTGGGCATTATAATTCAAGGCCACCTGAAACTGGGTTTTTCTGTGAACGAGGAGATTACGATAGCTACTTTGGACGCTTTTTCTTGCGCTGGTATTCTCAGATGTTGATAGACCATGCTGACAGTTTATTATCGCTAGCTAGTCTTACATTTGAGGAAACGCATATAGTTGTTAAGGTATCTCCCTATGGTACACATCCTATGCATAATAATTTCAAAATGCTATTGTTTAGATATTTTCCCTTCCAAGGTTTTCTGGTCGACTTAACCTTTCCATTAAATAGACCTGTAGCCCTTTCACAAAGATGTGTGTGCTTATGCCTTTTTTTACTTGTTAGTTGCTAAAGGGCATCTGAATTTTTTTTTCCTCTGGAACATTTCTTGTTGATGGCATAACAGTTCGTGATGGAGATCTAGCTTATAGTCTTACAGCTTATTTGGATAGGAGATTTGGAGGGAGATATCGCTAATTTGCTACAACCATATTAAACCCCAACTTAAATTTCCTTTTCTCAATTTAATTTAATTTTAATTTTTTTTTGCCGTATTTTGTCATGCGGAGCTCTACAACGAGTAGAGTTTTGGAGACACTCTTATCATTTTAGATAAGAGAATTGCAATTGGTCAATTTTCTTTTAGTTTTGGCATCTCTATGTGCTCCTCCTGCTCTACCCTCTTATCATTTTAGATAAGAGAATTGCAATTGGTCAATTTTCTTTTAGTTTTGGCATCTCTATGTGCTCCTCCTGCTCTACCCTCTTATCATTTTAGATAAGAGAATTGCAATTGGTCAATTTTCTTTTAGTTTTGGCATCTCTATGTGCTCCTCCTGCTCTACCCTCTTATCATTTTAGATAAGAGAATTGCAATTGGTCAATTTTCTTTTAGTTTTGGCATCTCTATGTGCTCCTCCTGCTCTACCCTCTTATCATTTTAGATAAGAGAATTGCAATTGGTCAATTTTCTTTTAGTTTTGGCATCTCTATGTGCTCCTCCTGCTCTACCCTCTTATCATTTTAGATAAGAGAATTGCAATTGGTCAATTTTCTTTTAGTTTTGGCATCTCTATGTGCTCCTCCTGCTCTACCCATTGAGCATTTATGTGTGCTTGAGAGGAGTTGAAAGGGAGTTTTTCGCGAGTTGTTACGAAGGTAAGAAAAGGGGAGAGTTAAGGATCGTGTGAGCTGTAGATGTTTTAGAGTATTGAAGATTTGTTATAGTCAGGTATGTTTACAAATAGAACTCAACTTAAATTGTGTGATATTACAAAGAAAACTCATCCATAGTACATAACAGTCCAACATAGGGGCACCATATAGAGTTTCCTGAAGGATCAAAAGGGGAGTCCATCATTGACATGCTAGAAACTTGGATTAGAGTTATGGATGATTGTCACTATACAACAATGTTTGTGATTTGCTGTTAGTTTTTTCTTTAAATATATTCTTTTTAGAATGCAGTGTCCTGTTTACCAGTAATGTCTTTTCCTTATATTTCCTTTCAATCAATGAAATAAACAAGCTATTGTAAAGTATATATTCCTCTTTAAAGTTTACGACTATTTTGATCGGTCCAGATCCTTTTGTGTATTTGCTTCCATTCACAACTTTTCTTGCCAGGGGATATTTTTGGGTAAGAAATATTGAGATTGGACTATAAAGTACTTGTCCAGACAAAATACAAACTTAGATGCAGATCCTAAGTGAAGGATTAGGATTAAGTTATTATTCACAATTCTTTTGCAGATTCCAGCAGTTTATTGGTGGTACAGAGCCTCTAGCCATGCAGCAGAGCTTACTGCAGGCTACTATAACTCCACAAATCGTGATGGATATTCTCCAGTTTTTGAAATTCTCAGAAAGCACCATGTGACTATGAAGTTTGTTTGCCCATTATCCCATATTAATTGTCAAAATGACGAGGCATTTGCTGATCCTGAAGGTTTAAGTTGGCAGGTAATTGCATTACTTTTGACACTTCTATAGTGGGCAATGAACATTGTGGCTAATTTGGTGTTCAAGTTGTTTCTTTGGCATTCTGGTGGTCTACTGGGATTATATAGGATCATGACCTCATACATTAGTCCACTTTTTGTCAATCACATTGTATTGTTTGCTTCAACAGGTATTAAATACAGCCTGGGATTGTGGTTTGACTGTTGCCGGTCAAAATGCAGATCCATGTTTTGACAAGGGAGAGCACATACGAATGGTGGAGACTTCCAAGCCAAGCAACGATCCTGATCGTCGCCATTTTTCATTTTTTGTGTATCAGCTTCCTTCTCCTTTTGTTCAGAGAACATATGATTTCTCAGAGTTGGCCAATTTCATCAAAATTATGCATGGTTAGTATTCTTGGTATTTTACCCAGAGCAGATATAAAAAGGCATGATATAATATAGATCTAAAGCATGCACTGAATCCAAATAACAATATAATTTAGCTAGTTAATTCATTGAAAATAGGCTCCTAAGGTGCTATAGTGCAAATCTACTATTTTTACTCTCAATTCCCAAGAACATGGTCAACTCGCTATTATGTGGTGTGTATAAAGTTGTGTGTGGGGGTTGGGTGTGCATTTTTTATTTTTATGAAGAAAGGGTCAAACATGAATACGAGGTTGATTTACCCGTTTCTAGCTTTTGCAGATAATGAATACTCCCCAGTCCCCACCCCTTTCTGTTTTTGTACAAGATGCATAATCCAAACCTTATGAACATTATGTAATTTAAGAGGAAAGCATTATGATTGCAAGGGAAACAATTACATGCTCGTGCTTTTTAAATTGTATGATGTATCCTTACTTTCATTGAAATAGAATTGAGTTATGCTGTATTTTCCTCCAGATATGCCTGATCTAATCTATAATTTATTGATAATCTGCTTTTCTTGATCATAACCTGTATATTATTACCAAATTTATATTGGAGTCACTGTTTTTCAGGAGAAAGCACATGTCAGCAAGAAGCTGGTCATGTCTAGTTTGTCGACCTACTTTGAGAGTTGCTCATTGAAGTTGACCTCAGTGTAGACAAGTAAATTTTGGTGGGATAACATGGCATGATTGGCACTCTTAGCGGAATTGATGTAGAATCAAATGATGTTGAGACTTTACCTCCAGGGATGAATTTGGAAGTTTTAATCACCGAGAAGTGTGAGTTTTCATGCGTATGAATTTCCTTCATATTTTGTAACAACCATCCAAAAAGTTGTTTGTGATCCCCAACTTCCGCCTGCTTTCACCATTTATTTGGCAGGTGACCATGCAAAAGCAGATATCAAGTAAATTTAGTGTATATTGATGAAACTATGTAGATATAACTGTAAAAGCACATGTAAGGTACTTTGGAATACTGGCTTACTTTGGTACATAGTTGTGATCATTGCAAAGTTTTCATCGCACAAGTTAATTTAACATCATGTCTAGGTACTTTGGAAGACCGGCTTGCTTTTTGTTCATTTACGAAGTACATTTTTTTTGTGACAACTGGCAACCCGATAGCCTATTTACATTGAAGCATTGCCAATAATAAGCACAAATTCTTTGGTACTTTGATACACGCTATGTTCAATGCTCTTGAGATAAAACTATAAAAGCACATGTAATACAACAAATGTTTGTTGATATTGTGCATTTGTTCTCAAGGTGTATACCAAATTAGCATGTGTACTATATTTGTTCTATAATATACTCAATATACTCAAAAGGGGTATTACGTGGGGACTACTACTTAGAATGATTGAGAGAAAAATAAAATTGTAAATGCTTATGTGGGGACTACATACTAAAAGAGAAGATGTAGCAAGTAATTTAGGATTTCCCTTTTGGGTATATGTAGCGAGTAAAAAAAAAAAAAAAAGGAGAAAGTACTTTATATAAGTAGTGCAAAAATTGAAAAAGCAATTGGAGTATACAACAAAGCATTGTAAACTTTTATGATGAACACGCTAGATCAAATGAATACAATGTACAATAGCTAAAACAAATTGATTCTACTTAACTTGTGAGTGATTACTCTCTTTGAAGCTTAACTAGAATTGCTAGAGGCGATGGCCAAATTCTTAATCATATCTTCCAAATCCTTGTTAGTATCCTCTGTTTCTTGGCTTGCCATTATCATGGATAAGAAATTATGAATGGAAAACACTAATAACTAGAAAACCATTTCAGTTTGAACTAGGGGCATGGGGATTAACACAGTAAAACTGAAACATGCAAATTATGAATTTGCCGCTGATCCAACTGATGTAGACTGATAAACATTACTATGGTTTAATATTTATCTGGTTAAACATGCACAACCCATCTGAAACTTGGGGAAATTATGTCAAGAACACAACATGGTATGGTGTCGATAGATAGCATCATCAAAAATGTTAGCCCTAAATACTCCTTCAATGAGTTAGCAACCGGTTTCAACGCTCCAAAGTAATCCTAACTGGATTTCTAAACAATCCGAAAACTGCACAACTGTAACTAATGCTTCCAAGTTCAAACTGCATAAACAGCTGTCTATGAAGTGTTGCAGGCAACACGATTTCTGCTTCATTCTATTTAGTCACATCATAACAAACACTAGTCAAGCAGATTTCACTAGTCAAGCAGATTTCTTCACTTGTGCAAAGCTCAGCCCAACAAATCACGAGCTGAAAGTCTCAAACAATGGCGGTTATCCCAGTTTCTAAGCTATCACTTGATGAGATTACTGTGCCTGGCAACCAAGATTGAATTTCTGCTTCTGAGAATCACAGTACTGCCCATAGTCACAGCAGCAAGGTCCTGTTCTGACCTACACAAAAAAACATGGCAATTTCAAAACAAGAGGAGGGATGAGAAACAAATTCTTTCTCTTACTTCCTCTGATTTTCGAAGCTGATTCTCAGCTGTCTGATAAGTGGGCAATTAGGCATCAACCATGTAAATAACTAATTATTTTCAACACTTCTAATATGTAGCAGTCAGTCATTTTGAGGAAGTCATGGTAATCCAAAGACAATGTAAATGTAAACCATACCTTATCTAACTTTTCTAAATCTAGACTCCAGATTTTAGAAGTAATTGAACACAACACGCTAACAAGGATTTAAACATACTAGTTTTAGTAAACACAAGTTAAAGGAGTACTTCATTTTAATCATTATTTACAAAACTCTGTCTTTCTCCAGGGATTTTTCTTATCTTCAATTTTAGCTCATTTTTCTGTCACGCTTACTTTATCAAATCATAAGACCATCTTAATAGTTGATGACCACCAAGACCATTTTGTTACACTAAATTGTCAACTGCTTCCATAACAAGGTGGACAAAACATTATATGGAAAGAATGAGAGATGCATAGTTGTTTTACTTGAAAGTAGAATTATGTGGAATTGAACTAGTGGTAAATGCTTTATCACCCTCCTTGGTTCCGATGGCTTCAAATAGCAGGAGCATATCTCTAATTTGTATGCACATTAAATCATCTCATAAAGGGAAAAGTATGATAAGAAGAGGATATTTGTCAGCAATTCACAAGTTAAATGACTCATGTTGCCAATTGAAACATTCTGTTTCAGTTCAGGTTAAAAACGGAGCAGCCTCAGTAAAACAGAAAATATTCAAACAATAAATATTTTGTGCCACCAAATATAATACTTTGTAACTTGATTTTAAAGATACAAGATAAATTAGGTCACAACTCCAAACATTTTGAAAAAAGGGCACACAATGTTCTTTGAAGGTGACAGGCCAACAGATAGCCAAATTACAGCTGAAAAATAAAGATTTCTATAAATGGGAAAGAATACACACCTTGCGCAGTGTGAAAGATACCCTTCTTGCAGCTCTTCGGATCAGGTTGTCTTTCACGTTGTCAAGCTACAAAATACAACAAAATATAAGAAATAGTTAAAACAAGTTCAGGTATTAGGCTATTCCTGAAGACAGCACTACAGCAGCACCTGGATAGACCAGCACATGATGGACAATAAGTGTATAGTTGACAAAGAAAAGATTCCATTTAATATATGTTCAACCAATTACAAAAACAGAAGTCCCAAAACAATGTCCATGTCAATGGAACTTCATCTCCAAGAAAGTTTTTTTCTTCATAAACTTTCACTACCACTCAATACCATCCTAGACATGAGAATGAAGGGCTAACAAAGAAAATTTTAGGGTGTGAATAACTAGATAAACAACTAGAGTAACAAGGAAGCGCAAATTTCCGAAAATAAGAAACAAGGAAACTTATACCATCCCACACATGAGAATGAAGGGCCAACAAAAAAGATTTTAGGGTGTGAATAACTAGGTAAACAACTAGAGTAACGCAAATTCCAGAAAATAAGAAACAAGGAAACTTGTACCATCCCACACATGAGAATGAAGGGCTAACAAAAAAGATTTTAGGGTGTGAACAACTAGGTAAACAACAAGAGTAACAAGGAAGCGCAAATTCCCGAAAATAAGAAACAAGGAAACTTATAGAAATATAAATAATTTCAAAATAATATGTAAATAAAAACAAAAATATCTTGCACATAAACATATAAATTTACATAAGATCACAACCAAGAAAATAAATCTTGAATAAAACATTAAGTACTCTTCAACAATAAATTTATTGCAACATGTGTATTGACTTTAGTGTTAAAAAAAGTTGCTAACACAAATTGTGTTTAGGAACAAGGATCAAACGATAAAAATAATATTAAAAAAGAGAGACACCGGATTCTTGAAAAACAAGAGTTATCGGCGAAAACATAGTGCATGTTAGAGCTCAACACTTTGGCATGTTAAATAATGTTTTTGCATTTTTCATGTATTTGCGTCCTTACTTCACAAATTCGCTAGGGAAGATGAATTTTTGTTTTGAAGTTAAAATCGAGTGTGGGATGTCATGGAATCACATACTACACATGGTAATACAAACAGGGTGAAAACAAGACGGGCCGGTATAGCCCTCTAGAAACAAAAAAAATAAAGGTTCTAATTCACATTTTTCAAAGGTTTCAAGGTCCTAGGAACAAAATTGGCAAAAAATTTATAATGTGCCCCTATGGTCAAAAGAGGGTTCCAAACAGCCTTTTGAGGTTCAAAAGGTCATAAGATGAGTCCCGAAAGAGCGAAAAGACTATTGTGCTCTTTTTTGGAATTGTCTAAAAAGGAAAGATAACAAGTTTTTAGGGCTGAAATTGAGCGTGAGACATTCCATGGCCACCTACAACATGTAAAAGAAATACAAGGAGAAAACAAGACATAACCTTAGACAACCCTCCAAATGTCGAAAAACAAGGAAATAATTCACACTTTTTGAAAGTGTGGAAAAAATTTTGTCGAAAAATTTACAATAGTGCCCCTATGGTCAAAAGAGGGCCCCGAGCAGCCTTTTGAAGTTCAAGAGGTCATAAAACGAGTCTCGGGAGGTCGAAAAAAGTATTGTGCCTTTTTTTGAAATTGTTTAAAGAGGGAGAAATAACAAGTTTTTAGAGGCTGAAATCGAGCATAAAGCGTTATAGGGTCACCTACAAGTCTACAACATGTAAGAGAAATACACGGCAAAAACAAGACAACCCTCCAAAAGTTGAAAACGAAGGCTATAATGTAGAGTTCAAAGGTTCCCGGGTCCCAAGAAAAAAATTGTCGAAAATTTTACATGAAACCCCTAAGATCAAAGGAGGGTCTTCGGACAACTTGTCGAGGTTCAAAAGGTCATAAACAGGTTTCCGGATAACGAGAAAAAGAACGTTGTGCCCTATTTCAAGCATTCTCTAAAAGAAAAAATAACAAGTTTTTTAAGGCTAAAAACGATCGTGGGCCATTCTGCAGTTACTAGTTTAAGTTTAGGGAGAAAACGACATGGAGCCTCGAAAAGCCCTCCAAAAGCTGAAAACAAAGGCCAGAAGTCACGCTTTACGGGTTCCTAAAAAAATTTTGGCACAATATTTTACATGTTGATCCTCATATCAAGGTAAGACCCCCACACAGTTGAAAACAGGTTAGAAACCTAATACCATGATATTGGGAGAGCAAGAAATAGCCTTTTTTCAATGTTTTCGAGCTAATCCGGAAAAAAATGGTAATTTGGGAAAGTCAGCTGGGTCATGAGAGGATCATAAGTTGGGTACTCAACTCTACGACAATAGGAAACACTTTTATGTAAGTCACAAAGTTCCAAACACTTCTTTCACATGAAGTTTCCTCATATGGGAAACATTTCCTATATTCAAATTGATTTTGAGAAATGTTTCCTATGAGTTTCCAAGGCATTTTCGGGTGTCCAAGTTTCCGAAACATCAAAACTCTATGTCCTAAAAGATTCCATGTTTCATAGGTGAACATTGAACAATCATGGCCTTTGACATCAGCATACAACTTCATAAATAAACTGCTTTTCCAGTATAAGTTACCAACAAAACAAGGATTAAAGTTAAATTTTAGTTCCACAATGAGCAACACAGTCAACTTACTTAAGGGTCTGAGATCAATATGCTAATTTCTAAAATGTTGCATCTAACAAGCAACTTTAAATTACCAGATAGAGCTTTATGGCCAAAATATGTCACTGGCCAAAACAAGAATGATCAATTCAAATGGTGATTCTTGTCTATCCAATGTAACAGAAAAGTTGATGCACTTGAGCTTTTTGAGGTCAGATAACATTGT
This sequence comes from Suaeda aralocaspica, assembly GCA_016808085.1. NCBI lineage: Eukaryota > Viridiplantae > Streptophyta > Magnoliopsida > Caryophyllales > Amaranthaceae > Suaeda > Suaeda aralocaspica. The sequence continues at coordinate 2,757,849 of PYUH01000036.1, forward strand.
CTTGACCCACTTTTTCTTTTTTTCAAATTTGTTGAAATATCTACAAAATAAATATTGTTTTGGCACACCTCCATACTCTAGTCAACCACAAGTCGTAAGTTTATAACCACATACCACCTTTGTGTTAGGAAGAGCATTATTTAAGGCAGTCAGCCCATTTTAGGCTCCATTGAAAACTTGAAAGCTGGCTTTCAGAATAATACCGACCATTTCCTATTCTATACGATAACTCCACAGCAAATAGAAATTCCAACATACATTTAGTAGATTCAGATAATTCTATTGAATACCTTATGGTGTGGAATATAATGATGCCAAGCATAGCGTGCTTCCCCTGATATAAGAAGCATTGATCGTGGGGGAAGATATATAGCCTTCCTTAAGAAGTTTCCAGAATTCTCAGGATTTTCTTCCTGCATAATCTTACTCATCGCAGAATCAGATTGCCAAGCAGCTCCTTGGTATCTCCTGAATTCCATAATGCAAGGTCCTGATAATGAAAGGCTGAAAATCTTATCCTCAAACGCTGAATGAGTGTCGATATGAGGGGACAACCCCACCCCTGGTGGGTATTCGTTAACCTGGAGGCACATAATCCAGAATTTTAATTAACAAAAAATTTAAAGAATAACTAAAGCAACCACAATAAAAGTCATGGTAATATATCAGAAGATACCGTTAACTGGTCTAAGTTTATAGTTGCAGCATCATCAAGGGAGGACACTGAGATTCTTTCTAGCACAGGAGATACAAAAGATGGAAGGCCACCCAAGAACTTTGTTGTGTCAACATTCCTTGTCTGTTAACCCAAATAGGAGAAAAATAATAGCATTAAACATTGACTTGACTTCAGTGAGCAAGTAGAGACCGGAGAGTTAGGAAGTGGGGAAGAAATTTGAAGGATAATTCAATTATTCAACCATCAGTAATCTTTCTATAGTCAAATTTGAAGGATTATTCAACCTGATAGCAGAACTCATATCCATGATGTTGAACTCTTCGTTTTGCTAGACTTATCCAAGGCCTTGAATCAACAGCTGCAAGTAGTTCCTAGGAGGGAAATCTTTTAGTACATATACTAGAGCAATACTCAAATGCCTAATATAAAATGTTTCAAAGTTGACAAACGACCAACCTCCTCCTCTTTGGCAGTAATAAAGTCATGAAACAAGTGTAGACCAGGTATATTCAGCTCTTCAGCAGTCAAAGCTACATCAACAAAATCACGGTCGCGTACCTGAGAACAAGTGCAACTTAGTTTTCAATAAGAAGTTATATCAAATATGTTCCACCCATTCCAAACGGCAAACACACACACAGTCACATACAAACCTACACTCACTCATTGGACGCCAAACTAGCTTAGTTGGTTAATGTCCCTATAGGCGGTAACCAAGACTTGGTATCAAATCCCACCTACATCACTATCCTTTAAACTGTCTATGCATAGAAAACATGACACCTACATCACCTACATTGCTTCACACACTCAATCCACATTTACTAAAACACCCCATTCATACATTACCAAATCACCACCCTTACTTCTCAACTCAAATCACACTTGACTTAACATGTCCACATGTACACATTCACAGAACTAAAACAAATATAACCAAAATAAAAACTTAAAAAAAAAAAAAAAGGCACTCAAACAAAAAAAAAATACAAATAACCCAATAATAGTTTTCTACAATAACATCATAAAAGTGAAATTAAATCACCTTAAAACCAATCAACAATTAGAAAAAAAACCCAATTTCAAAAATTAAAAACTTCAAAAGAAAAACCAACAAAAATAAAAACTTTTAAATCACAGCAACAAAAAAGTTTCCATCTTTTACCCCCAAAATTACCCCCCAAAAAAAAACCCAAATTCAAAAATAAAAATCAAAGAAAACCCAATATACCGGTGAAGAAGGACGAGGCACAGAATAACGAATATGTAAAAACCTGCCATTAAGCTGAGAACAATGGCGGCCATTAAAAGCATTGAAAGCTTCTTCAGCAAATTCTTGTTTAGAAAACACTACTATTACTCGATTACCACTTTCATCAGCTTCATAAACTCCTTTTACTTCTCCAAATTGACTAAACACCTTTGAAATGGTTTCATGTGAAAGTCCAACTGATGGTCCACAGTTTGCCACGTATAAGTTTGGAGAAGTTGAGGTTTTGTTTGGTGAGTTTTGGTTGGTTGATTCATTTGGGCGCATGAATTTGGATGAACCCATTAAGGGATTTGTTATTAAGGAATGATTAGTTTTGGTTTTGGTTTTGATTGGAGACTGGAAATAAGAGAAAAGAAGATGGAAGCAGGTGTTTTCTGCCTCTGATATGTACGGGCACTTGAAAAAATGATTTTGACACCCTTAAATTAATACCGTTTCCGAAACTATCCGTTTCTATTAATTGCAACACTATATTATTTGTAGGGGTGGCAAAACAGGTTAAACAGGTCAGGTTTGCCTCAACCAGAATCCAACCTATTTATTAAACAGGTTCAAGTTCTAAAACCTAACTTGACTTATTTATAAATGGGTTAGGTTCAGATTGACTTGCTTAACAATTTTTTTTTTTTTTAAACATTTTTACTTGAACACTTGAGCCAAAAATCTGAAAATCATTCGTAACTTCAAAATACATCATTATATAGCAAATTAGATGTCCTTTAAGCAACATATTGTCATGAAATATATAATCAAATTGAACCTAAATCAACATAACCAACATTCCAACTTCCCAATCTGCCATTTTACCAACCAGAAACCAGCCCATTATTTTAAACTGGTTATGCGGGTTGAAATCAGGCTGAAAATTTTGACCTAAACCTAACCTATTTAATTAAATGGGTTAAACAGGTCAACCCATTTAATTAAACGGGTTGAAAATTTCGACCCAACCTATTAATAAATGGGTTAGATTCAGGTCAGGTTAGTGGGTTGGGTCAGTTTTTGCCAGCTCTATTTATTTGTGAGATATAAAAAATTCAAGTGTTGTAACTAATATTAAATGAAGGTAATATATTGTTTATATTCAAGTAAATAATTGTTGAAATACAATATGAATAAAAAAAATCTCTACAAATAATGCCATATGGAGTATTAAACTTATTGATCACGGTATACACGTTGCCCTCGAGATGGGAGTTAGGAAAATTATCGTAGAAGGAGACAACCTTCTAGTTATCAACATTCTGAAGGGAAAATGGAAGGTTCCATGACAACTTGAAAACTTAGCAAGGATATCAACATTGCTCTTAGTTACTTTGATCATTGGGAAGCACATCATATCTACCGCAAAGCAAATCGATTAGGTGATTAGGTAGCTAATGCGGGGCATCTCATCCATGGGCAAATGAATACTATACACAATGACACTGAAAAGTTATCTTCCATTAGTATCTGATAAGCTAGGATTAACACTTGAGAAGAGGGGGATCCTAGTCACTTCATTTTTTCTTCTTATCGGAAAAATAAAATAAAAATGAACTTCACTTATTTGAAGTCAACTTTAATACGGAGTAGATTCAATTGAATTGCATCCAATACTAGTAAAGTAAACATCTACATCTATTAAAACCTAATTCAAAATTACTGTATTGAGCTTATCACATCGATATTAGAAAAATGTGTAACGATATTCATACAATTCAAGACTACAAGCAGGTTTGTTGCCACCTATGTTTTTTACTCCATATTAGGCAAAATCTATAGCACCTCAAGCACCCTTTTGGGATAAAAGACTAACCGGAGATTATTTTTTCATGCTCGAAGGTTGGGCTTCGATCCTTACCACCGATTGATCAAGGGACGAAGTGAACAACCACAATGTCAAAACCAAAATGATTAAACAAGCACAAGAATAATTCTACTAGCTAGAATACAATTCTATGAGGGAATTCTATAATAGTTATGTCCAGTTTCTAAAGAACATAATAACAAAGAGAGATTGAATATATATCATAAGGACACACTCATAATCAGTCATATATATACAAAGCGGTCAACAAAAAGTAGACAACATAATTAACTATATGAGCAATCTGGTGAAGCATTGATGCAAGCATCTTTGCCAATGCACCAGATGCGGCTAGAACTAGGTGTTGCAGTGACTGAACTAGATTTTGCATCAGTAATAGATGAAATTTCTGAATCTGAACATCTGCTAGGGTTCGAGTCACTGAAGTACCCATCCACCTTGTTCATTTGGTCAACAAGTGAATGTCTTATTTTTGGATTGACAATGGGGCTAGATCTTGATGAGAAGTAAGATGCTGGCAATGGAGAATTGGGATTGCTCGTATGATCTTCTTGCAGGATATCTTTTATCCTTGACAGTATGCTGTATGCTAAGTTTCCAAGAACTCTGGAGTATGCTTCAAGTATCAGATGCCCAATATCCTACAAAAAGTTTAGTTTTTGGAGGTCAGTTTAAGAATGATATAACCATGGTTACAAGCACGTTTGTATCCAATGTAGGTGCAGTATAAAGTAGAAACAGTAACTATATTATCTTCAGTTTGGCCACCGTTAAATGCATGAGAACTACTTAGCCTCATATATGTTNCAATCTGCCATTTTACCAACCAGAAACCAGCCCATTATTTTAAACTGGTTATGCGGGTTGAAATCAGGCTGAAAATTTTGACCTAAACCTAACCTATTTAATTAAATGGGTTAAACAGGTCAACCCATTTAATTAAACGGGTTGAAAATTTCGACCCAACCTATTAATAAATGGGTTAGATTCAGGTCAGGTTAGTGGGTTGGGTCAGTTTTTGCCAGCTCTATTTATTTGTGAGATATAAAAAATTCAAGTGTTGTAACTAATATTAAATGAAGGTAATATATTGTTTATATTCAAGTAAATAATTGTTGAAATACAATATGAATAAAAAAAATCTCTACAAATAATGCCATATGGAGTATTAAACTTATTGATCACGGTATACACGTTGCCCTCGAGATGGGAGTTAGGAAAATTATCGTAGAAGGAGACAACCTTCTAGTTATCAACATTCTGAAGGGAAAATGGAAGGTTCCATGACAACTTGAAAACTTAGCAAGGATATCAACATTGCTCTTAGTTACTTTGATCATTGGGAAGCACATCATATCTACCGCAAAGCAAATCGATTAGGTGATTAGGTAGCTAATGCGGGGCATCTCATCCATGGGCAAATGAATACTATACACAATGACACTGAAAAGTTATCTTCCATTAGTATCTGATAAGCTAGGATTAACACTTGAGAAGAGGGGGATCCTAGTCACTTCATTTTTTCTTCTTATCGGAAAAATAAAATAAAAATGAACTTCACTTATTTGAAGTCAACTTTAATACGGAGTAGATTCAATTGAATTGCATCCAATACTAGTAAAGTAAACATCTACATCTATTAAAACCTAATTCAAAATTACTGTATTGAGCTTATCACATCGATATTAGAAAAATGTGTAACGATATTCATACAATTCAAGACTACAAGCAGGTTTGTTGCCACCTATGTTTTTTACTCCATATTAGGCAAAATCTATAGCACCTCAAGCACCCTTTTGGGATAAAAGACTAACCGGAGATTATTTTTTCATGCTCGAAGGTTGGGCTTCGATCCTTACCACCGATTGATCAAGGGACGAAGTGAACAACCACAATGTCAAAACCAAAATGATTAAACAAGCACAAGAATAATTCTACTAGCTAGAATACAATTCTATGAGGGAATTCTATAATAGTTATGTCCAGTTTCTAAAGAACATAATAACAAAGAGAGATTGAATATATATCATAAGGACACACTCATAATCAGTCATATATATACAAAGCGGTCAACAAAAAGTAGACAACATAATTAACTATATGAGCAATCTGGTGAAGCATTGATGCAAGCATCTTTGCCAATGCACCAGATGCGGCTAGAACTAGGTGTTGCAGTGACTGAACTAGATTTTGCATCAGTAATAGATGAAATTTCTGAATCTGAACATCTGCTAGGGTTCGAGTCACTGAAGTACCCATCCACCTTGTTCATTTGGTCAACAAGTGAATGTCTTATTTTTGGATTGACAATGGGGCTAGATCTTGATGAGAAGTAAGATGCTGGCAATGGAGAATTGGGATTGCTCGTATGATCTTCTTGCAGGATATCTTTTATCCTTGACAGTATGCTGTATGCTAAGTTTCCAAGAACTCTGGAGTATGCTTCAAGTATCAGATGCCCAATATCCTACAAAAAGTTTAGTTTTTGGAGGTCAGTTTAAGAATGATATAACCATGGTTACAAGCACGTTTGTATCCAATGTAGGTGCAGTATAAAGTAGAAACAGTAACTATATTATCTTCAGTTTGGCCACCGTTAAATGCATGAGAACTACTTAGCCTCATATATGTTCATTACAAGATCATATAGTTAAAACCGTAAATCTTTTTATTTCCAAATATTCCTTGGACTCCGGATAATATTTGAATGTAGTTCATTCCCCTTTGAACGATTTCAAAAGATATCACATGATTTGCCTTTTGTCAGTAGGTTTTTCAGTAACGTAAATGTAAGTCAAATCAGCACAGCACTATGCCCTAAAGTTATCTACTACTCCGTACTCTACTAGGAGTAATGTTGTGCTAATGTCAATTAGAAGTTTCCTGCATTTCTGGAATTGTATTTTCTCATTTTTAGTAAGGCATATTAGCCTTTCTTTGACATGGCTTCTACTTCATGGTTATTCTCAACTTGAAAAGCTAGAGTGCATAAAAGAACATCCTGAGAGAATCCTCATGCATTATTGCACTAGTTAATCACTGAAAACCATACTAACCTTGCCATACTGTATTTTAGTGACATTGAGAAATGTGTGAGGAAGGCATGGATATCTCATTTTCAACTCATACAGAAGTGCATCTACTCGGAACAATAGTGACTCCATCTTATCCACCTCAGGAATCGGTTCCTTCATGAATGGCCAGCTTGTTCTCACAGGAGTCTTGACGCCACTAATTTGCTCTTTGATTTTTTCTCTCCATGTTAGTGCTGCAGTTTCTAGCTTATTGAAAACTTCAAGAGCATCAAGTTCAGATCTCAGTTTCAGGCAATCAACAATCTCCAATGCTGAGCTTGATCCCGAGGCTATCACTTTATACAAATCTTCCCCTAAACATGCCCTTCCAGACTGCAGTAAAGCACATGACTGAGTTAGCAACTCAACCTACCACCCAATAGGCGACTTTCATCATGCATTTGTAGAAAATAAATTTGTATGCAAGTTTGTGAAAAACATCAAGATTCACTGTGGTAATGCTAATTCATCCCCAAATGTTCACTTTTCATCTTAAATTTTCATATAATCAGTAATTGTCATAAATGGTGATTTTTACTCATTAGCTGTAGACAAATATAAATTGGGCTTGCCTTGGGGAGAGCATCTTGAATGTCTTTTGGCACTGGCATTTCGAGCAAGACATTCTCATTGATAGATTTGGCAGCCTTAAAAACTTGATGGACCATATTGCCCTGAGAAAGCAACTTCTTTCGGGCAGTTTCTGTCAGACCACCAGCTGGGACTTGTGGAAAAGGAAGCCACCACCTTTTGCTCTGTCTTGCAATTCCCTCTTTTCCGTCTTTCCTGCTATTTCCTTCAGAGTACCAAAACTCTGTCCCCACCATCGAATCCAGCAATTCCTAATGCACATTAATTTCATAATTAATTATAAAATGAATCCATACTATTTTTATTCTTCATTTAATAGTTAATGTTTCTCAAACCATAAATCTAGGATAAACTTATTCAGTGGAATAAAGAGATCAATTACAATGAGCATGGAGTCAATCTTTTGAAGTGCAGGAAGGTTGATGTGAACATCTGCACGAGCTTTGGGTTTCATTATCTAGTCCAATGTCCAAACATCAGCAGAAGTTAGGAAAAGAATTTCATGAAAAACTAGGTTTAAACATTACACGAGAACAGAAGACACCTCAAAGGTCCGGCCATTAGAACCACTTTGTTTAGCAGGAACCAATTCAACCATATAATTGGCAGGAGAAAGCAACCAATCCATCTCTTTTCTCCATTTAGCCCGTCTTTCTTCTGGTAATGGTTCCAATCTCCAAAGCTCCCCAAAAACGGATGCTGCAAAATTTTATTTAGTTATTTACAAAATCTTACAATATATTTGAATATACGCATCACAAGAGAAAATTCAAACTTGACTAAAACAAAGATGCTACCTGCAAGGTTTGTTATAGCATTTGATATTGCTACTGCACTGTTTTTGCCTTTGGATCCCCCAGTTACATCGTCACCTAACAAAAGTTTCGCAAACTTCTCTTTCATAGCCTCCACATCTGAAAACTGTGTGGTATAAGCTGGTTTTTCTCTGGCATAAAAATGCTCCGGGCTTTCTGGGTCGCTCCACTCATCTGTTTCTTCTTCGTCCCTTTTCTTAGTGCGATCCAAAAAGAAAGATCCAAATGCATTTTTGCTTGATGAACAACTGTTTTCCTCATCATTACAGGAATCAGCTGGATAAACTTCCTCCCCACCTATTGTATCCCCATTTTTGTACAATTGACTGTTCATAATGCAGCTTTCGAGTCCATCGTATGTCATTATTCCTGAAAGGTAGTGAAAAAAATTCAATAAAGTACATTTTTGGATGATTCAACAATAAGTTGCATGAGGCTAGCTAGCATGCAATAACCTAATTTAAATGTCACATACTTGGAAAGTTTTCCATTTTATAACTTTTAGGATAGTGTCATGTACATCTGCACTCAGGCATGATCAATGTAGAAATTCAAATTTCAGCGTCAACATTTTCCTATATCGAATGCTGCTCAGTTCTCAACGATTTGTAATCTATAAATGAAGATATGTTCCCAAGCAATACATTCAGATGTTGATACTCTATAACAATATGGCAATATCATCAACAGCACTTTAAAGTGACACAAACTAATGCTCGAAGTATAGCCTTATTTTGCTCATTCAGCATAAGTATGATGGAATCCTCATTTCAACCGGTAAAGTTGACCTTGTTCGAAACAGTCCTACAGTCAAATCAGCCTTATCCTAGAAGATCATTAGGTATACAAACAATGAAGAAAGAATACGGAGCTGCTAGCTGAATACTCTAATTCGCTATACTAAAAAAACAGTTGCAAGATTTAACAGCAGTCATAAGCAGAGACGCTTCAGGATCATAAGGTATACTACAAAAAATGAAAGAGGAGTTACTAGCTTATACACTCAAGCAGATAGTTGCAAGATTCAACAACAATATCCAAGTAGATATAAATCACTCACATTTAAAGCAGTTATAATGAGAAACCTCTTATATTTAAAAAAAAAAACATACAAGCTGAGCTATCAGCATTCTGTCTAGTTTGCTTGAGTGGATAAATGATTGAATTATTGTATTCATTTTACACAAATTTATAAATTTCAAATATAGTATACAATTGAATCATTGATTCATAGTTTTAAAACGACCTTTTTATCCCCCTTTTTCTGGCCATTCCCCCACAAAACAGAACTTTACAACAAAATGTCATAAACTCAAAATCATTGAATTGAGACCCATTAAACCTTTTTGGGTTTTAAAAAAGCAAGCATCATGGCCACCTAATGGGAAAGCCCATCCAAAATCCTACATAATCGAAAACCACTGCTCAGTGCTCACCTTAGTCAATTGTTCTGTTATTAGGACTATAGCCTAACAGCATTGTCAGAGCATTAGAATTCTTGATTAAATGCAGAATTAAGCTATCTAATAGTCTAATATTAACTCGTACCAAAATACAGTATTACTGTAACCCCTTAATCCTTATTTAGCTCTCATAATCAAAATTCACAATTTTGAATTTATTCAACACCGATTACATTTACTATAAATAACTTTTCACATAAAAAAATACTTCTATTTCACAATTTTGTATGATAGAGGTAGAAATTATCAAAATAGTAATCGAACACAAATATAGTCGATTAAATTAGACCTATATATATATATATATATATATATTTTTTTTTTTAATTCTCTAAGAGTGAAACTTTAATTATTTGTAGTAAAATACAAAAAGGTATACCTATATTAAAAAAAGATAAAATAAAAACAAAAAAAATAAAAAATAGGAAACCACGTAAACAAAAGGTACCCATAGGAAATTATCATGGACCTCTTATATCCATATGATAAGACTTAAGAAGAACAATTTCTCTAGCTATTCCCACTTTCATTCTACCCCATTGCTTTCTATTTTAAACACTAATTGTGACATTTCCATGTGCTTCCCAAATGCATTATGATATGTACTGAAATCATAGTCGAGTCAGTACAGCACTATGCATAAGTCTACAGGTTTCACAAAGGATTTGTTCTCGTTACCTTTGACATAGAAGTTTAAGTAAAACTGAGTGATAAATAGAAACAACTAAAGATAATATCTAAGTTTACAGATCACATAAGTACATCACATAAGGCAATTAGATGAAGAGACCAAAACCTAAACATAAGTGTAGAAGGGGCTATGCGCCTATGCCAAAAATAAAAGATAAATAACTGAACCTACAACGATTAAACACCTCCAAGAGAATAAGACATTAGACTAATGGTAATGGCAAGACATTGCCGTTTCAATGCAGGAAAACCTAAAGCATTCTGCATTCACAAGGTTATGGACTCAGTAAATTTCATAAGCATACAACTGAAACTGAATCTGCTTTATTCTTCTATTAAATGAGTACTTAAGTTGACTGATCACAAAGCTACCTGAGATAATCATAATGGAGTATAGACCCATAAAATGCCAAAAGAACAAGGTTCTATAAAGCACCAGTCCTTTTTTATTTTTCCTTTTCATAAAACATGAAGTATAAAATTCCAGTCTTAACAACAACCAGAAAATAAATCCAATACTGTGGTACACACTTATGAAGCCAATATAATACAAGTACAATTATAATTATTGCATTAAATAAAAAAGAAAGCACTCAGAAATTTTAAATTTTGAACTACTGGTAGTATAAACAAGCAACTAATCTGTAGGGGGTAGGGCCCTAATACAAGAGCACCAAAAAGTCCTCCTTTTACAGTAGCACTACTACTCCATATTTTATTTCAGATTCAACCAACTTTCCCTCCACATTACATAGGAAAATGTGCCATTAGTATTTAACAACTCCACAATTTAAACACCCTTTTTTTTAAACATTTGATTAATTAATTTGTATCTTATGCCAAAATCAAACTAGAGTTGAAAAAAACAGACTCTCCTATCTTGAGCCAAGTAGTTTTGGCACTTTTGTTTTGAAAAATGTAGTGCCAAAAATATGTAGAATGTAGTACAAATATATGATAATGACACAATATCAGTAAATTGTGACATTTATACAAGAAAAGTTAGATTAAGTTTATGGACCATAGTTTGCGGTTAGTTGTTAATTGAGTAATGTAGAGGCAAGCAGTTGCACCTGAACAAGCAATAGATTACTCAATTCCCATGGCACTCTTGGTGGTCCTTTCTTCTACTTGCATTGGTTTTTCAGAAATGGGATAAATTAGTACACATATCTAACTTCTTTTGAGCATATTTGTTACTTGTCTCCTTCAATTACGCCTATATTAGAGCCTAAATTATGGGTTTTGGTCTCTTGGATCATACAAAATTGACTATTAGTCGATTAATTTCCTAAGTTGAGATTTATCCATTTTGAGAAGCTCATTTCACAGGTAAGCATTTCCGCACTCCCAAATCCATTTCTGCACTCCTCTTCCTCTTCCATGAATAGTGACCACTGTTAATGTTCGTGTAAGAGGGAGGGGAGGGTAAAAATGGTTTGGGGAGTTAGAAATGACCACCCTCATTCACAGGTTAAGTTTGGTCAAAGGAAGACATTTTCAGCAGAAATTAATTTCTATAGGAGAAGATGTTTCAAGTCGAAGTCAATATTCAAACTCCATTCTTAGTCGTTTGGTGGACGAATTCCTCGGTAGGTACATATCAATTCAACATATACATCAACAATTAATACATGAGAGTACAAGTGCACAACTAACAATATCCCCGATACAATAACAAAACATGATACTATGCAAACATGATAAATAATCATGAATGAAATATAAGGAAATTATAAAAAAAAAAAAAAAAAAAAAAAAAAAAAAAAAAAAAAAA
>PYUH01000036.1:2770032-2839610 GCA_016808085.1 Suaeda aralocaspica
AAAAAAAAAAAAAAAAAAAAAAAAAAACAAATGAAATAGTATAAGCATATTGTAAAGAAGCTTACTTTCATGTTCAACTTCATCATCAAAATCAATGCTAATTTCTCTGTCTCTTGTACAGCATGCCAAACTCTTCCTTACCCCCATCCTCTAGTTTTTGAATCTGCTTATTGGTCTCCCCACCACTATCACAAAATTATATAACATGTATTAGTGACCTTATTACTTACATTATGTATATATATATATATATATATATGATATTTCTTGGTATATATTTTATTATTTTGGTATCACAATTAACCTTTTGCGTTATGTACCAACTTAGTAACACCTCATTTACTATCTTTGGTCTCACCAAAAAATAACCCAACAAATTAACACATTACGTCAAATGATTCTTTTTTTTTTTTCCCATCTAAAGCCGTCAAACCTGTTGACAATCTGACAAAAGACTTAGACTTACTCTTTAAATAGAGTGAAATATAATTTTTAATACTACCTCCGTTCTCCACACTTATTATGTATGTTAACACTATTACACTACTGACATCGGTCTTGACCATATTTGGTATTTTGTACTTTAACGTGTGACATACAACATAAACGAGCAAATTAATCAAAATAATGTCTAATACAAGAAATAATAATATTATAATTTAGCTGTCCTGAAATTATTTTAATCAATGTATAAATAGAGATACTATTGACATAAATGACGAAACATAAACTTACAAATAATCAACTTATAGTAGTAAGTACTCCTTAATAATTACAATTACAGTAGAACACATGTTACTTGTATGTTATTCAAATAAAGATATCAGTTTTTTCATTCCAAAACAAAAGTTGTCAGATTTCGTGAAAAAAAAGACAAAAAAAATGAAATAAATTTTAATTTAAATTTGAAAATGTGTTTGCACCTAATCATATAATAATATCATAATTAAATGTTAATCAATGATTTATACATTATGAAATCAAAAAACACATAATCAATCAATCAATCAAATTAAAATAAAACATAATGTTACTACTTAAACTTGTTTTTAAATCATTCATAAGACTATTTAAAGCTAAAAAATTCATGATTAATCAAAGAAATATAACTCTAAGAATAAAAATAAAGTAAATAACTTTTTAATAACTCAATTAAACAGTAGCATAGTAATAAGAATAAACACTAAAAGGTAAATAACTTTGTACAGAAATCATTGAATTTTTTTTTTTTGACCAAATAATAATTTTTCAAAGCAACTAAAAAGCTTTTTTTTTTTTTTGAAAAGGTGAAAATGAAAGAAAAAATAAAATGAAGAGAGAAAATTTCACACACCTGAGTTAGAGAAGTAGCAGATTGAAATGGCGAAAAAAGTAATAAGAAATTGGAAATGAAGGATTAATTAGACGCCATTGTTGAAGAAATCAGGAGCAAAATGTGAAGATGATATTAAAATTTAATTCGAATTAATGAGCAGCAAAATAATTAAAAAAAAAAAAAAAGAATGAAATTTATGGGAATTTAAAATGGTATTTTGGGAAAAGTAGAAGGTAAAAAATAAGTTGGAAATTAAATTTGAGTAGAAAAGTGGGTGAAATAAATGGATGAATTTTTAGAGAAAAAAAAATTGAAAGAGAAGTGAGGAAGTGAGTGAAAGTGGAGATTTTATGTTGGGAGAAATTAATGAGAGAGCAAGGAACGAAGGAAGTATTGGAAGGAAAGAGATTTAATAGGTGGAAATGAGGGGGTGTGGGGCCCAAGGACTAAAATTGGAGAATTTGATTGGATTAATTTTTACATTACTTCCTTCGTTATTTGTTACTTGTTATATTAAACTAAAAAAAATTCTCATATTTTTAGTCTAATATAGCAAGTAAAAACAACAGAGGAAGTAACAGAACAAAGACAATGTCTTGATGATATATGAGTCGGTTAGAATTTTTCTTTCGATTTTAAGAGGTTATAAAATTGACTCTCGTTATCGCTCTTGTATCCTATACAATTTGACCGATCATAGTTATGAAAAGAACGATAAGCATTGATAATCATAGTACACTGCCAAGTAGACTAGCTTATGCAACCATTTGACATATACCCCGGAGTACTCTCGCAATAGTCTTATAAAGAGTTATAGGTACTTCGTACTCCACCTATCATGATAGTTGGGTACTTTGGTTATTTGGTATACCTATGGTTGTAGGTTAACTCAATGATTGGACATGAGTAATACCTGATTTTTCAAAAAGAGTTGTATTGAAAAATAACTCAAATCACAAATGTGTAAATAAAAGTAACTTTTAATTAAAAAATAATAATATTCAGATAAGTGGAACCTCCAACAACTCATTTTAATAGTTGAGTAACTTAAGTTGAGATGTTTTGTTAAACAACTCAAGTTGAGTAACTAGGAATTATCCGTTGGACATACCTCTTTACTTGTTGCCTTGTTGGTGTGAGTTGCTCTAATCAAAAGTTGTATGATATATTAGATCATTTTAATAATTTGTGTTGTTCCGGTCAAATTTTCTCAAAAAGATAAATTTGTTAAATTCGGAGTAGACATTTGCTCCATATTTATCAATGTATGGATTTGGTTTGTTACTTCCTTTTTTCGAAAAACGGTTGTAATCCACCTTATGCTATCATAGCTTCAGAGATGTCTTCTTATCCCTAAAATGTATACTTACCAAAACTAACAATAATCACGAAAAAGAGGCAGAGATTGGATTTTCTCTTCGACCGATCAGACCAAACAATCATAAATATATAAACTTTTAAATTGGTATTTACGATCTACTATATGCATGTAATAAAATATATACACTGACCAAAATAATAGATTGCATTTTCGCTCAGAGTACAATTTTCTAACCAAATTTCAATCTATGTCAATTATTGCATTTTCTCTCATAGTTGTTTACTTTTCTAGACTAGTTTCGATTTAATTCAATTATATTTGTGGTCTTGGCCTTATTCTTTATTTCTTTTGAACTCGATGATATTAATTCAATTAGGTGAATCTCCTACAATGGTCCAAGTTTCCTATTCAATCCAAAAGTTTAGAATAGTATGTATGTCTTTCTAATTACTCTTAAACAACCAAATATGAAAAATCAACTTAAACAAATTAAATACATAAAATATAATAATAAAACCACTAGCCAACGGCCCAACACTTGATCATGCAAATAAACATAAACTATACTTTGGCTACTCGCAAATTAAGGTTTTGAATGACACTTGTTGAAAATGGAGGAAACTAAGAAAGGTTGCCTCTTCTCTACACAACCTAATGAATAAAGATTGCTAAAAAACGCAAAAACCAAAGCCAACAATTTATCATGCAAAGCAAATACGCTTTTGCACTTTCTGCATAGGGTTTCATTTCATATGTGATATGTGAAGCACTTGGAGCTTTGAAACCTTCAAAAGTCAACTCCAAGAGAAAGTTATGTGCTTTTGAATTTCTTTACCTAAATTTACAATAATCTTACCAAATTTCTCGAGCTTGTACTACCATAATGTTTAAACAGTTGTTAGTGTCCATAAGAGATGACCTATGAACTTCGGGATGTATGCATTAGTTTTGCAAATGTTTTTTCCTGTGGTAGTCCAATCAAAACGAGTCCAAATCTTCTATCCCATAATGTGTGTATTGTTTTTGTATTCTTATTGATTGAAACTACTCCCTCGGTCTTTTTTTACTTGCTACATTAGATTAAAAAAGCTCTCACAGTTTTTGGTCCAATGTAGCAAGTAAAAAAAGACTGAGGGAGTAGATTGGAACAACCAGATAGTGACATTTTAAATTCAAACCTAAAAGGTATTTATAATTAAAAATATTAACATCGATGGTCCAACCAATTATGGGGGTATATGACATACGAAATTGTGCATAATCATGAAATGAAGGGTATCATAAAATTTTAGTGTACTAATTCATCATAAAATTTTAATACACAAAACAAACTCTTAAAATATGTTGTAGTATGTTATAATTTCCAAAGCTCTAGGTTCTAGATCCATGTCAAATGTGTCTGAAAAAGAACAGTAGGGCAAAGGATCAGAAGCATGTCCAAAAAAAAAAAAAAAATTAACCTCTGGAACAACTATGGAAAATGCAATCTAATTTCAAAGTAGTATGATCTAATTTATAATTTTCACCAAATATAGCACATCTAGCATATTTTTTCATAGCAGCAAGATCACTATCAGTCACTCCGTTGAGTTCACCACTTCACCACCGTAAATCCCAATATTTACACCAACTTGTTCAATGCATACTTAGATTATGCTCTTCTAAAAGGAACATTAGCTCCAACAATTTCATCCTCATCTATTAAAACGACCAGAAATGTTTTTTTAAAAAGTAGGCATACGATCTACAAAAAGTTTATGTCCTTCTTTATCTCCAAAAACACGGTGTCCTAACCATTTAACAATTATTACATCGTCATTGTCTGTTGAGCCCGCTTAAAATATTACTCCTTTCGTCAAATAATTCTCAATGATTTAATCATTAAAAGCCAATTTCTTAGGAATTTTGACCAAGTTTCTAATAAAACTTTGATTTTCAGCTAGCCTAGTACTTACTCGCCGATATAGTTCTTACTGAAAGTATCCTTGATCCCATTGATGACGAGCGAGTGGGACCAATTCAATCGGAACTAGGGGATGAAATTGTTATCAAACACTTTTCATATCTAAATCACAATAGAATAACATCCGGGAAATGCATCTAGGATACCCAGCACATGATTAGTAATTAAGTAATGTGCTTCATATCACAGTTTTGAACTCTAACAAGCAACTAAATCAACCTAAATTACATTTTAATTAGGTGCAAAAAATACATGCATGCAAAAATCTTCGAGTGCATGAAAATTGTCTAAAATGTCCCTTGTACCCATATCCAGTTTTAACACTATAGTTTTGAGTTATCCAATTATATTGATGTATGAATGTGGAGTATTTTACTACTGATCGACCATCGATGTGAGTTAGGGCCTGTCTACTTCAGCTTAAAATCCACTCAGTTCAGTTCAGCTCTTCTCTTATTTTGCTATTCATTAATCCTTCATAAAAAACTTTCAATTCAGCTCTGTTCGATTCAGTCCAGCTCAATTCAGCTGTTTTCGGTTAAAGTAAACAGACCTTAATGCACATACACTTTATGTACTCTATATCGATATTTGAAATGTACTTGAGCACAAAGTACACTTGCACCTTTGTCCAACCTAAGACTCTAAAACATAGACACAACGGAGTATCTATCTTGTTTATATGGTCCAAGAATCAAAGTTGCAATAACAGAATTAAGGGAAGAATGTTAATTTGTTCACTAGAATAATAGAAGAAGAAGAAGAAAGTTAGTGTCGTCGTTTGTCCATTGTCCCCCTAAGCCCCAATTTGTCACGAATAACGAACACTTTGGGTTTGGGTCGTAGCTCCAAGGCTTCCAACTCCAACAGTAGAGCCTTTCATACATTACCTTTGTATACAGTCAATAATTTAAAAATACCTTATAAAGGGTTGAATGATTTATTTACTCCATGCACATATATTTTTTTGAGAGAATACTTCATGTATTTATTTAGGGTTCACAACTTGATTTTACAGTAGTGGGTAATTAATTTGAAATCGGATAGGATTTTTGCCAAATCATAATTACATCTTAAAAGATAAGAACAAAAGATTTAATCCTTTGAATATACTCACCTCTTAATCCTATTATCTGTAAAGATATTTAAAAAAAAAAAAAACAAATAATGTGTATTTGGAAAGAATTTTTTTCCTAAATAGAAAAATTGATAAAAATTTCGTTGTCATACATTAGCAAATTTGACTCATATGTAACAAACAACGTGAAATACACTCGAAAATTAGTTGTAAACACGAGAGTATTATGTTCATTCTTATCTGGAATGCTACCATCGTAGCTTTTGGTTATGTTCACACCATTAAGCAAAGCTGTTGGCCTCTATAAATTGATGTACAAAATACTCAATTACCATCTCAATCAAACCCTTACTCTCCTCCACAAACACCCCCCCCCCCCTCAAAAAATAAGCTACAAAATGTAACCATCAACATACAAAGTTTCTCAATAGTGATCTTATAGAGTCATTTGTCCGTTTAAATTGGTGCTTTATGGTTAACAATAGTACATTTTTGTAGTTTATCAATCCAAACCCTAGAAATTAGTCGTATAAGTCTAGACATTGTTTAGGCTTATTCTACACTAATTTGTTGTTTATTTTTGATAAAGTCTACAATAAATTGTTAAGCTAAGTTAACCGTAAAACACCAATTTAAATTGACATTTAACTCTTGCAAAAAGGGTTATCACTGAAAATTTTGAATAACAAGAATTTTTAAATACCCGTTATTATTTTCCTTTGTTAGATCGAAAAATAATTCCACAGATTTCATAACAGTGATTGCACCAACTGCTCAACAATTTATCAAAGGGATTGTGTAACACAATCCCTTTGATAAATTGTTGACGCATTTGGTGCACTTTGCTGACATGATCAACTAATTAATCATAATTTAAAATTAGTGTTTTTTTCATCTAACACAATCCCTTTGATAAATTGTTGACGCATTTGGTGTAGTTTGCTGACATGATCAATCAACTAATTAATCATAATTTAAAATTAGTTTTTTTTTTCATCTAATCGCTACGTTTATACTTTTAAAGTGTGTTTAATTCTCTCCAACTATTATTCTAAATGAAATTATGAAGGTTTTTTAATCCCCATACTTGCAACGCCAAGATGGAAATATGCCATATATTATGCAATTGCATTGAATGAGAAAAAAAAAAACATACATATTGATTTTTAATTTATTTTTTCCCAAGTTAATATGGCATAAGTTAACACCTTAGTGGAGTAGACACTTTGGAAGCATTTAAACGTTACTTAAAACTTTAAAACAGTATTACCCTAATGGTCTAACCATTCACCAGTCACCGATTTGATTTTATACATACTTGCAACCATCTTCTCATGATTCACTCATTTATTAGTATGTAACATGTAGCATTGTCTTACATCGGCGTTGTTTACAACCTGCACTGCGCTCAAAATTACAATACAACTATAACCAAATTCCGAAATTGAATCTAAACAAAATGCTAATTAGTACTCTGTACAAGTGCTAAACAAGCTAGATCTATGCCATAAGGCCACAAGTGCAGATTTTCTGTATTAATATTGCAGAAGCGACATCAAAGCTAGTAGATCGAACAGGTTCCATAGTTCCCTTGGTACATTACAAACCCTTTTCAAAATATAATTTGACCACAACTTCTTAATTAAAAACCTGAAAACTCTACATTCTATCTATCTATTTTTTTCTGGTAATCAACTAATGAAGTTACATAAAAACAACTGTCAGTGCATACAGCTTATTTTATTTTCTGAACTCATTGCATATTAAGGCATAACAAATTGACACTAACAAATACAAATACTAGTTCAAACAACCCTATATCAGAATATGCACTGTTTTACTGGTTACAAGTCTCTGCACATGAACAAGTCTTGCCATCATTACTTAATGTATCGCATTGCATCAGTGGCTTTGACGATTTGATGTGTGCCAAGAACTCCATTCTCTGTAAGCAGCAGCACAACTTAGATTATTGACTTAATCCTGTTTGAAAGACGAGAAATCCATGGATTATCCAGTGAGAGAAAGTAGAAAAGATTAATCAAATTTCAGGCTCAGCAGCACAACTTAGATTATTGACTTAATCCTGTTTGAAAGACGAGAATTCCATGGATTATCCAGTGAGAGAAAGTAGAAAAGATTAATCAAAATTCAGGCTTCCATGTTCTGACTCATGACATTAACAATGCACTCCAAGATGATTCAACTTTGAAAATTAAATTTTCGTTCATTGCATCCATAGTTCCTCTTTTAATCTATTACTCATTTATCTTGTAGGCCACGCAAAGAAAATAGATATCTTTCATCTCGTTGTAGCAGAAGTGAAATATGATCAGAGCTAAAGTATTCACTTAAAGCTAGTAGATATATTTCATTTTGTTGTATTAGAAGTGGAATATGATCAGAGCTAAAGCCTAAAGCAGTCAAATACGATCAGATTGTTAATGTTGTGCATAATTGTCACCTAAAGCAGTCAAATATGATCGGATTGTCTAGGAAAATTCATTTTCATTTCATGTATTCACAAGCAAACAAAGTAAATTCAGCACTCGTATGCTGTTAATGCATGAATAACGTCAAAAATGATGTAGATCGATTAATTGCAAATAAATTAGATCATGCAGACTAGAAATTACAGATATAATGCTATAGAGGGAAAATTTAAATCAGACGAATGTACAGGTCTACAGGAGTACAGGATAGATGTATCTTCACTCGTTCCAACAGATAACGGTAAGGCAAAACAAGGGAAATGAATACTATAATGAGAGCAGATTTTCACAGGAAAAGGAAATGTATTTAACGTCATTAAAAGACATTGTAGAAGCGCCTTTACCAGAAAAAAAAAAAAAAAACATTAGTAATTTAACATCAGTTGGCAAAGATCAGATAAAATGTGGGAAATATCAGTATGTCACAGACTTGTTTGCGCTAATGATGGGTTACATGAAGACAGTGTTACAAAATTGCAGAAGGAATCCTAGCCGTATCACTAAAGAAAATAATGGTCATGCAAGAATGTATGCAGTCAGAAAGATAATGGTCAATCAAGTAACCATCCAACACCTTGAACACACAGTTGCTCTTGCCAAAACAGCAGGAAAGGGCAAAGTTATTAGTCAATTAGAATATTTTGTAGAGATTAGAAATCGAGAGCTTAGTACCAACTGATGAACTTTTGTGGAGTAAAAGCATCTGAAAAAGGAGCCGAAGACTCGCATGATGAATATCATAGGAGAAGACATGAACATAGTACAGGATGTTAGAAAAAATCAATTCCATACCATTCCCAGAACACATTAATTACAACTAAGCATAATGAAAAGACAGCTTTTGATGAAAATTAATCTCCTCTAGGATCTAGCCTTGCCATAACAAGCACAGGGTGTGGTGATTAGTATAAAGAGCGAATCATGGAGAAGCTATAAAAAAATTCATCTCAAATTTGTACTTCAACTAAAATGGTTAACAAAGACAACCAAGATGAAAGGTAGCAAAGAAGAGTGAATTTTTGATACATTGATCATTAACGGAACTTCTCAAGAGTTCAGATCATGAAGGTTGATAAACTCAAAAACTAAGCAACACTATTACCACTTCTACTAAGCATATCTTAATGTAAAATAGAAAGGTCGGCTTGTATGGGATTGCCTAGTTATACCCTAATAAGTCAAAAGCAGAAAAATTTTCAAGATTTGGACACAAGCAACCTCCATGAACATAAAACTGAAAGATCATAGAACAATTGGTAATTGCAACCTTTTTCTCTAGCCAATTAACCAAGAATAGTAAAAATTCAGAAGGAAAGTTACAACTTAAGCAACAGATTTATTAGAAGCTTCAACCTTTTAGGGCCAAACCTGATTTACATCATATGGAAAGTCGCAGATTCATTCTTCAGACCAGCCAGTAGCCACTTGCCAGTTCACATAATTAAACATGGAAGCATTACTTAATGATTTAAGATCTGCAGAGAAGAAAGCACTTCTGCAAAGAGGTTACAATGAATAGAGGGAACTAAAAAGGCGACAGCAACACACAAACAAATCTGACGGGAAGCCCTAATAATAACCATTAATCCATCTTTGATTCCAGAATCTGCTAGAGGACTCTATTGCATAATCTCCCCATATATATCCAATGAGTAGGATAAAGCAAACTTGTAGCCTGGTTAGTGCAGTATGGAAATATTTGCTAGGCTATTCAAAGCAGCTCAAAACCGTCAGACATGAAAATGCAAGTGGACAAAAACATTAACGGGTCAGAGGCTCAGAGCACCACGGTTCTTGCACATTATTTTTTAAAAAGCCCTAAATTTGGGATAGATTAACCGAAATGAAGGAAAGCAAACATTGTAAAGGAAATTGTGTTATAAATGACAGGGCCATGGGAAGCTACCTATAAAAATCCCAATCTCACATAAAGCTTTGTCAGATAATCATTTCTAGACATCAATGACACTAGAGGTATAAAAGAACTTAGTATTCATACTTAGCTTCATCAAGTCATCAACTACAGCAAAGTTAACCATAGAAAGAGAAAGATCAAGTAGAGCAACACCAAAACCTTAAAGAACTTAAACACCATTTTCATATTCATACTTTCTTAATGAAAGAATCTCACAACTACAATAATGACGTTGACATCCAAAAGAGAAATAGAACACATTGGTTTAAGAGCGAGTCGCTTGCCACTATGAATTTTTCAGAAGGAATAACTAGATATAATGTAAAATAATAATGATCAGGTAAGTCAATTTGCTAAACATTACAGGTAACTACAATACACTGCTTGGAACAGATCAATCAACGCTTTAGCCTACAGAAAATATTAGAGAAATACCAACTGTCTAACACAGTAGCATCACAAGTTCACATTACAAGAGACCAATTAAATCAGCAAACAACTACTACCTCCGTATCAGAATAATTGACGACAAAGAGGTATTATTCATTTATTTTGTGAATATCAAAAAATTAGTTTGATACGGAGGTAGTACATTATGTTGTTGCAGATAAATCATACAGAAAGCTCATATATCACGCTAAAGACAATATAGTGAATCAGTTTTGGATCAATGTCCACAATTCGTCACAACACCTACTGTAAAACTAAAACAAGTTTCAGACTTTTTTTTTATTTCCTTTCTCTTTTTACAGATATTGGTGTATATTTTAGGGTATACAACTTAATTCCTATCAATTTCATTCAATCGAAAGAACATTAAGGGTTATATATATGAATAAATGATTCAAACACCTCAATTTTTATATTAGGATGATTTAGGGTTAATTAAATTAGGCTTCACTGACCAAGTAACTCATGTACTTAACCTAAAGGTCTTTCAAATAGTTTCACTCACTAATTAAATACTCCATAAATCTTAACTTTGAAGCCTTGCCTCTCACAAAAGAACAATTTTGATTACGTTCAATTAATCAAATAACATTCAATTCAACTTATATGTCAAAATAAAACACAGATTTCCTTCAAAAGAAAAAGGTACAGTTATATGAATATGCATTATTTATAGCAAAAAAAATAAAAATTAATCCTAGTCAACATTAAGATAATCCTGCTAAACCTTAAAACACAACAATTCCAATGGATATTTTCTAGGCCCTTCTAGTCACTTCATACACTGCCATTTCCAAAGAAGCACATCTATAGCTTTTAAAAATCCATGACCTGTTTCATATTCAATCGCCAAAGTATTACTACCAATGACTTTTGGTTCTAAAATACACATATAGTTGACAATTATCATCAAGTTCATCAAGACAATCAAACCAAAATGAAAGAATTCTGAAGCAAGCGGGAGAACATACAACTAAATGAATGATCAACAAGAATGAACAATTGTTGTAACTTTAAATCCAATCAATTCAAAGAAGACAAAGCACACGGACCAAATACTATCAAAACAGGACTATTTGAAAAAGATGTCAAACACGATACTTGTTCAAAACAAGTTAACTTTACTCAGGATGCCAAGATTATTTTATCAGTCCAAATTACCATAAAATCAATCATAAAATGAATTCATTTCAAAGATTATGAAGGACATCCAAGTGCCTTATTAAACAAACTTCTACAATTATTCATCAACCAAGTGTTCAACTGCACAACAAATCACAAAAATATTGCATTAGATATATTGGATCATATACACGATGACATTAAATTCCACGATGGACAATTCTAGTAAACAAACTTCAATTCAAAGAAACCAAAAATAACATGTAAGCAACCAAATACCTCACCGCACACAAAATCAACAACGTATATATACCACTCAAATCAACTTTCAACAATTTTAAATCAAAATCCTCTTCCAAACTGCCAAAATAATTCTCTCTATTGATTTTCAATGAAGAGTATTTTGCAGAGGCTCAGTTATGCTTGATGCAAGGTGGGATTTAGAAATCAATAGCTGAAACAGGTGAGAGATAAATCAATGCTGCTGCTTATTGCAGTGGTTGCTGCAGCAGCAGAAATTTAGAATACAATCTCTCCAACGTCTTTTAACCCACCAGAAGATTTAATCAGCAAGAATTTGACCAGATCCTGACCTGCACCAAACGGAGCAGAGACTGCCGCAACCAAAGCAAGCACCATATCATTTTTTTTTTTTTCGCACTCTTAAACCATGCAAAAACTACATTCACACTTAGATATACAAATTACTCTGTATGTTCAGATTTGTTCAGACATGGCTAAAATACAGATTGCGTTCAGATTTAACTGAAATACGTTCAGACGTGACTAAAATACAAATTACGTTCAGATTTGGCAGAAATAGAAATACGTTCAGGTTTGGCTGAAATAATTCCATTTCTGCTTTTGAATTATTATTCCGTGTTGGAGTTGTGTATAACTTTAGCTATGTTAATTACATTCACATCATAAAGTTTTTTGGCCTATACATACGAATAACTCATATGCATAATGCATAGATTGAAGTCATCATCCCAATCCATCACTTTCACCCCTTCACAAACTCATCAAGAATTAGACATAATTTTTTATTTCTCAGAAGATAATACCCTTGCATTTTTTAATTTTTTTTTTTTTTTTTTTTTTTTTTTTTACAGTAAGTCAGTTCTATTCCATGGTAGATGGTTAAAGGAACATGGATATGCACGAACTGTTCAACAATTCACCAGATGACTTGTGTTTCATAAATAATCGTAATTCTTGACAAAAGTGGTAAAAATGTCATTAAAAAGTAGTCGGAAACTCACATGATGAATTTAAAAAGTGGCAACTACGAACAAAATACAGGATGTTGGGATGATGAAAATACATCTTTTAATGCAAATCAATCTCCGCTACAACCTAGACTTTTTCAACAGCATAACATGAGGTGTCTAATGTCAATACCGAGATCAGCTGTAACTTATAAGCGACAATCAAGATGAAATGTAACAAAGAGCACATTTTTTCATACATTTTTTCCAGTTCTCAAAGTTGTAATCACAAATGACTAGAGAAATCAGCTTATATGGGTATACCTAAGTCAAAACACAAAAGTAGATACGATTTTTTAATATTTTAGCACGAGTAAACTTGACATAAGTCAACGGCACATAGACAAGTACATAAGTTAATGCATACCAAATTCAGGACAGTTTCATGGATGTACCCCTGAGGCCTGAGCAATAGGCATATCAGAAGCTTCGATATTTTGATATGCTCATTGATCATTCATCCAACTGATCAGTTCGCAGATGGGCACACAGTTGTCATCATTTAGGTAATTCGCTGCAGGCATATCAAATCAATTTGGTAATACATATTCCAAAAGTTCAATTCAATTTAGCAATCAGGATTAGTCCTAAACAGTTCACTACTCCAATCCAACTTTACCAGTTGCCGTACTTTGAAAACGCATAAATGATTAAATGGAACGAAAATAATCAACACTGCAAGATAAGTAATTTATCTTCACTCAAAATTATTTCTCCCAAAATTGGCATAAATCAAACACCAAAATCAATGCGAATAAAAGAATTAAACATCCATTCAATGCTATAATTCCCGTAAAATTCCACATATCAGAGATATTGTATACCGCATTTACATTCAATAAACAATTGAACTACATTCAATGAAACCGAAAAAACACAAAGAGACCGACTCAACAATTCATTGAATTGATAAATTAAATAATACGGAAAACTTATTTAACGACCGACTCAAATTCAATACACAAACTAACCATCAAAATCACCATAATCACACAAACATAAATTTCAAACATATCCAAATCTCAAATAAATCAAAAGTAACAAATTTTCATCTTTAACTAACTTTACTACCAAATCATCAATTAAAAAAATACCTAATCAATCATTATCTAACTTATTTTCAACAAAGATCTTACTTCAATCATCAAAACAATCAAATCAAATCAAATAGATAATAAATAAAAACATAAATAATCAACCAACTTTTCTTCGATCTAACGAAACTGAAGGACGTTTCACCGCAGGCTCAGATTCAGTTGATGCAAGGCGGGAATTGGAAAATCCAACTGCTGACGACAGTTATAACGGCGGCGCAAAAACCACACTCAATTCTTTCGCCGCCATTTACGGCGGTTTTTGCGGCGGCGCAATTTTTCAACCAATCAGAATTTCACCAGTTCCCGACCTGCACCAAGCGAATCAGAGCCTGCCGCAACCATAGCATCACTTTCTCTCTCTAAGATAGTAGAGAAACCTCTCTTTTTCTCTCTCTAAAAGTTGTTGATAATTTTTTTTTTTTTTTTTTTTTTGGGGGTTTTTGAGGCTAATAAGGCTATGCCTAATTTGAGCTAATCTAATCTAAGCATCTAACAACACTCTATAACCGCCTCATATATGAAAATTTATAATTTTATTTTTAGATTTATTTTTTATTTCTTTTAAATTTATTTTAGTTGGAGGAGAGAAAGATGGAGGAGAAGGGGCTAAGGGGTTATTTATAAAGAAAACAAACGAATAAGATTGTTCCACGTGTGTAGGTCACTAAAACCCGTCAAAGAAAATCTCTAGCCCGTACTTTACGGTGGTGGGTAAATGGGCTTGATTTTAGGGTTTATTTACGAGTTGCTGCCACTGGAGAAGGCCCACCAATTGCGTGTTCCTTGTGTCACAAGTCAAAAAGTTTTTTTTGTGTGAATGTACTGTGTTGAGATCTTATAGTTGTTGATTTTTTTCCACTTTTGTGTGCTTCTATATTCGGTTGTATTTCTCCTCAAATGTAGATGGAGTGATATTGTCTTGACTTTTTTAAGTTACCGGAATAGTTGACTAGATCGGTAATCGAATCGAATTGGTGTTGAGTTTCTATCTGAATTAGACGTGATTCACGTGTTCATTTTAGACGAGGAAAAATGGACTTTTATAATATTTGATGATAGTCAAGTGATTTTTTATTTTTTTAATGTCGATATTAGAAATACGGCATGCATATTAATTGAGTTTTTTTTATTTTTTTTATCATATTTGAAAATTAATTTATATATCGGTAGATGTGATTATGGGGATACCAAGATGATAAAACTAAAAACTGTTACATGCATGACATCTTAAAGCTCATTCAAACACAAAAATAAATCAAGACAAGTCAGACAGGGCTATGAGTGGGCAGCATAATTACGCATTTGTGCTTGAAACCTGACGATATATGTACATGCCAAAAGATTTTTTATTTTTGGTGTATTTTTTAGTAAATTATATTTCATATATTTTAGCTTGTCTGATAGTGAGGGATAAGGTTAGAACTTTTTGCCGGTTTCGGAATGTCCTATGATTAATTCTCATCACTAACTTTTGGGTGTTTTAGCAACCAAAAATATAATATGAAAGCTTGCCACTAGCACTAGCATGATTTTGGTTTAACAACCTAAGATTTTTCAACACTAGAAGTAGCAGGAATGCAAGATCTATGTCATTCACGATTAAAATGTTTGATTTATTGGGTGGTCCTTGCGTTTATGCATGATAAGAACAGTTGTTCCTCTCATTACCACAAGTAGTACATACCAATATGCCATGATAAATTCATGGATTTTGTAATGCCATGAACTAGTTATATATATCATGGATTATTTGCCACGAATCGCAATACAATTTTTTTTTGGAAACATCGCAATACAATAGATATGAATATGTTGAACACCCTTTAAAATACTCGTGATATTGTTTTTTCAATTTTCATTCAACTCTCCAATTATCAAACCTTTGTGATAACTTGGCCCTATATGTCACCACACATTTTTCGTGTTGGTGTAGGCTCATGGCATGCCATCCCCACACAAAAATTTCTCAAGACTTCTTATTCATAATACTCCGAGAAATAACTTAATACTTCGTGTCTTCGATTTCTTTGTATACATTTAACTGCTTATATATTATCATATCAATTTTTAAAATTTTTTATATATTGTATAAAATCCGGACCATGAGATAGATGCAATTATTAATCAAATCATCATATTTTGACCAAAAGCTTGACTAAGTTAGTGCTATACCATGGATCATGTGCATCATAGTTGATGGGTCAGAATTCAGAATGAATCCTTAATTAATTAACACCATAGAATTCATAAACAAAGAATTAAGTTGGAAGTTATGACAGGTTAAAGATTTGGAATCAGTTCTAATTAATTGATACGGAATGTATAGTCGTATATAATATTACACAAGTGTGTGATCTCTTGCCAAGTTGCCATTGCAGGATTTGCAGCTATTCATTAATGGTTACCACGTACATTACCTAGTTAATTGACATTTTAATTGCCTTCCACCATCATTTTGCTTGTCCAAATTCAAAATTAAGAACAAAATGGGGGCAAAAGTTGAGCAGTATTACGACTACAACTATAACTATAGATTAAAAGGTGTATCTAGCAAAAAAAAAACATATTTAGCGGTGTCAAAATGTGTTAAGTGATTTTTAATAAGATCAAATAATTAAATGCTAGTGGAAATTTTAAAAAAAAAAAANCGATTAAAATGTTTGATTTATTGGGTGGTCCTTGCGTTTATGCATGATAAGAACAGTTGTTCCTCTCATTACCACAAGTAGTACATACCAATATGCCATGATAAATTCATGGATTTTGTAATGCCATGAACTAGTTATATATATCATGGATTATTTGCCACGAATCGCAATACAATTTTTTTTTGGAAACATCGCAATACAATAGATATGAATATGTTGAACACCCTTTAAAATACTCGTGATATTGTTTTTTCAATTTTCATTCAACTCTCCAATTATCAAACCTTTGTGATAACTTGGCCCTATATGTCACCACACATTTTTCGTGTTGGTGTAGGCTCATGGCATGCCATCCCCACACAAAAATTTCTCAAGACTTCTTATTCATAATACTCCGAGAAATAACTTAATACTTCGTGTCTTCGATTTCTTTGTATACATTTAACTGCTTATATATTATCATATCAATTTTTAAAATTTTTTATATATTGTATAAAATCCGGACCATGAGATAGATGCAATTATTAATCAAATCATCATATTTTGACCAAAAGCTTGACTAAGTTAGTGCTATACCATGGATCATGTGCATCATAGTTGATGGGTCAGAATTCAGAATGAATCCTTAATTAATTAACACCATAGAATTCATAAACAAAGAATTAAGTTGGAAGTTATGACAGGTTAAAGATTTGGAATCAGTTCTAATTAATTGATACGGAATGTATAGTCGTATATAATATTACACAAGTGTGTGATCTCTTGCCAAGTTGCCATTGCAGGATTTGCAGCTATTCATTAATGGTTACCACGTACATTACCTAGTTAATTGACATTTTAATTGCCTTCCACCATCATTTTGCTTGTCCAAATTCAAAATTAAGAACAAAATGGGGGCAAAAGTTGAGCAGTATTACGACTACAACTATAACTATAGATTAAAAGGTGTATCTAGCAAAAAAAAAACATATTTAGCGGTGTCAAAATGTGTTAAGTGATTTTTAATAAGATCAAATAATTAAATGCTAGTGGAAATTTTAAAAAAAAAAAAACGAAAATTGTATGAAAAAATGAAATTAAATAAACTCACTTTGTAGCCATTTAAAAATAATAATTCCACCTTTCATTTATAATCTGATAGTAATGGTCAATACTGATAATTTACCTATAAAAATGGTAAACTCTTTTGATTTTCCTAGAGTTTATCAATTTTTATAGTTATACTATCACTAAGACCATTAAATTATAGTTGTTATAGTAGTTAATCATATAAAAAAAACTTGAAGAAAGACATTCGAAGACAAATTTACTCCCGAAGAAACCCTTAAAAAGTTTGGATATAAGAAGCATTGGATATCAATACTAATATACACATGTTACAAATTATCAACAACATTACCTCAAAATTGCATCACAAAAAGATATAGCAAATCTGCTAATTTCACAAAAGAAAATGGAGTGTTGCACAAAGAAATTAAAAATGCAACTGTCATACAATGCAAGGGGAAGAGAAGAGAAGAGAAAAATTATGTATATGTACAAGAATACAACTAATGAGCTGAGCCTTGGCAACCTCTATCGAAGCCGCATGTAAAACTCAGTTTTTGCCAGCATCCCTACAAATAAGAGAGATTTAGGAAATTGTCTTAGAAATATTGGAGAAGCCGCTTAATCCAAGTCCTCTTTCAAGAAACGTGACAGCAATTGGCGACAAAACATGGGCGACCTTTGGCAATGTAGGGTAGGAAAGTGTGCCGAGTATAAACCAGTTTAAGCTTAGAAGGGCAACTGCATCAGCAGCTGGTCTGTTACGAATGGTTGAGAAGAATTGCACAACGCTCCTCAATGACAAGCCTACTACAGTAAAGAGAGCCATCACGAGTGGCATGCAAGGGTCTTTGGCTTCCCAAATAATAACTCCGACCAAGAGAGATAACATCGCACTAAAAACACTTTGAGAGAACGCAACCTCTCTCCGTTGATTGAGAGCCACATCCACATCTACATTGGTTGAGAAAATTAATGGTGTAAGTGGGTCCACGAGCCCCGAGGAATTGGTCCCTGTGGTTAATTTTTTCTTATTATTCCGAGTATTTTCTTGCAATTGAAGGTTTTCTGTCAAATTACTGTGGCTTCTGAATTTAAGAGGACTTTCATGAAGGCCGTATTTATCAATATCACCAGCAGTTTGCTTTTCATCTGTGCTGTCCTTGAGTGCAGGATCACAACCACCCTTAGTCCGAACTTCCTTCAATCTAAGATTCTCTTCTTTAAGGTGCTCCACCTATTATTACAAGGCACAAGGCACTTATATAAACACAATTAATTATGAAGACATGTTAATTCAGAGATTAAATCAAGAGAAATCTCAATGAAAAGTTGGAAATCAGGTCATGAGCATATTCTACAGAATATGTTTTACTGATATCCCTTAAAGCACACTTTTAAGAGTAGAATCCCTAAAAGCTTTCTTGTCTTCTTTTTATATACTCTGGGCACAACGCCACAACACATAAATGATTACTGATATCCTACACTATTTATATGTTTGATTATGTACATAAATGAATAAAAACCATCCATTTGACTCCGTATTAATCCATGTTTTTTCTAGTCAACAAGAACAGTAGGGAGGAAATATGGACACAAGGTGCCCTTGGAAATGTGTAGGTGAACAAAGTCACTCTATCCTCATATTCCCTTCAATCTTTGAAACATAAACACTCAGTAGTAGGTAATCATTCAGCTAGAGCTCCTAATGAATATCGTATCTATTTTTGGAAACCATAATTAAACGGCTACAACCCCCCCCCCCCCTCCAAAAAGAGTGAAACACCATAAACAAATATGCAAACTTAGGGATTTTTTGTCTGTGGTCCTACCTACGGTGCCTACACCTAACACCGTTAGGCGATAGCTAATTTCAATATGCTACCAAAGATGTTCAACAACCCTTCTCCGGAAAAGGCAAAAGAAATTCAAATTGCATTGTCATCACCTCCAATAATACACTTAAAATTCCAACTAATGTCCAAATCAACCTAAAAGCCAAGAAAATGATCTAAATCTAACATTGTGTAAAAAGCAACCCTCTTTAATTAGCTTTTATTTTCTTTTTAAAATGACTCTCACTCATTCAAGTCACCCAATATCCAATAAAAGTGACCTTTATCTTGTTGTAGATCCCTTTATTTAATTGGAGACTTGGACTTAATTTTACTACATAATATACTTCACACAAAGCAATTGACTTTCTAACTAACCTTGGTTGTTACACCTTCCATTAAAATAAATTCCAAACTCCTATTACTGAACAGACAAATAATCAATATTGACGATCATCCTTGACCTCAAGATACAGTCTAAACGAGTCTTCCCTAAGCGTATAACTTTGGGAGGACTGCAAATACATTTCCCTCACAAGAGAGGTTCAGTGACAAGTGACAAAGACAGTGGTTTTGTTGCCTTAAAGGGCCGCATAATTATAAAACAGAGCTCATGCGTCAAATAAAACTTTCAGTTATAATTTCCTCAAAACCGCAAAAGGCTGGTAAACTATCAAGCAGTCAAAACTGTCAATCTAGGACTGCTACTTTAATTGTAAATGTATAAGATACAATTTATCAAAATATTATAAAGGTTTGAATTATGAAGGTTTAATACTTTAATGACAATAAGCTAAATCAAGAAACTAACATATAAAAGAAATAAAATAGAGTATAAAGACCAAATTGCATAGATTACGGTTAAAGTCATTTAGTAATCATTGAAGTTATATTATTATTATGCTAAAGGCAATGTGAAGGGGAAAAAAACTTCACCTCTTTCTCCAGTGATTCAATTTTACCAATAGCTTTGTCATGTTCGTCTTCAATTTCAGCTAACATTGACTCCATGAAACGATGCTCCTTGACGACCAACTTCAGATGTGCTGTTAGTTTCTCATTTTCCCACAACAAGCTCTCCAGTTCACTTTGCATTTCCTGTAGAAGTCTCTCCATCTGCATTAAAGGCCAAAAAAAAAACGCTACATTATCCCCTCCCTTCTTGAAGTAGATAAGGATACTTTTTCAGTTCGAACAAGATATTGGATAGAGAATTATAGTGGAGATATTGTTCAGAGTGAGGTGAAGAAATGCACATCAAGATGAATCTGACGACTAAACACAAAGGCACTATCTAAAACTAAAAGCTTCTCGAGTGAGCAAAGGCAGTAAAGGAGGCATATTTTAGCACCTCAGGGTTTCAAAATCTGTTCAAGGTAGGCCTCTTAATCATCTAATATTTTATAGCAACATTTGACTGAAGTATTTCTCAAGTTGCATTACTTTATGAATCCTCATTAAGACTGCTAATAGGCACTTGAGTAACCACTAACCGCCATTTAACCTAAAATGAAAAGGTTGGTGTTTTAACAGTGTAGCTAACAGGACACCAGATTTGCTAGAATTGTTTTGAAAATTTAAAAATTAATGCTAACAACTAGCTAGTCAGCTAAAATAAATGCCTAAATCCTCGTATATGGAAATCAGAAATCATAACATTCATCCATTTTCTCCATGACAATTATTTAAGAGACATTATGAAACATTTGCAGATTCTTAGCAAAAGAAGAGACAAAGGAAAAGAATAAAAGTTACCTTTTTTTCCTTACGCAGCGCGCTCAAAGCTCGTATAGGAAGAGTCGTGATGCTCACTGTCCATAGAATGAATTTCAAAAACATATTTATCTGCCAGTTAACTATCACTCCTAAAAGTTGTATCGAAGTAACAATCACGATCCAAAGGCTACTCATTAGAAAGACCATGATTCTTTTACAAGAAATTATGCTACAAAATCCCAATTATAAATCAAACTCAGCAACTCTACCAGTAAGCTTTAAGTTCGCAGTACATGTCTGATGTTCCAGTCAAAGTCGGACGCACAAGTGAACATGGAGATTCACAAACTTCACAAAAAGAAACTGATATGGAGAAGTAGCTAAGCTTCAGCAGTAGATTATTCAGTCCTGCATCAAAATCAATGAAGGAAATTACTGATGTTCATAATACTACCAATAGTCATACACTCATGTGCTCTTCTATAATAGAAAGAACATCAACACTGATAAATAATACATACACAAGGGAGAATATCCTGCATAACCCTAAAAAAGAGTTCCGAATCAACATGTTTAATTAGTCAAATAATTATGGATAAAAGTCTAAAATTGTACTATATAAGCATTCAGCATAGAAGATTGAGGCATGTCACTGGATACACTCACAATGGCTTAAAGCAATCTAATGGCATGTTATAGGAATACAAACATACATAGAAACAAACCTATCCAAATATGAAACACATGACCATATCATGCTGTGAGTCTCTGAGACTTGATATAGCAGCAGAAGGATCACATCGTCCCTTCTATATTTCATTAGTAAAAACCTTTTATTTGCTATAAGAATGATGACAAGCCAAGCGACAATTTTTACAGACATCGGGCACTATCCAAACATTGATAGACTCCATAGAACAATAAAGGGACAGTTTTTTACAGTCACATCAATATCATAGAGGAAAAACATCAAAAGAAGGCTGAAGACCTAACCGAAGCTGTCGTATACCCTGCCTAACCGAAGCTGTCGTATACCCTGCATCAGGTACCCAATGGTCAGTATGGTCATTGCTAGCACGTTTTACACCAAAGTGAGATTCTTGATTCAAAGATTTCCGAATCAATTATAACAGGTAGAGTAAGTTTTCTTATTCAATTATAGCATCTCTTCATTTTTCCTTTACAGTCTCATATTACCCCCTATTTACATTACCCTCACTACAAGCATACCCTTCAGGTTACTCAATCGACTAAGAAGACTAAGAAGGTTAAACAAATGTCTGGTGAAAACTTACAGGTATACCCTTTAAGTAATTACTTGCATGCTACCTTTTCAAGGGAAAAGCTGGTCATCAAAGATTCAAAGGAAGAGTTCGTAATAATTTATGTATTACGCTCATTATGTTGTTCCCAAGCAGCAACGTGAGGTGCTAAAGTTTTTTCCGACTTCGCTCTCAACACCTCCTCCCCCTCTTCTCTCTCTCTTTTCTTTCTCTTCTTTTACTCTGCTATTACTAAGAAGCAAAGAGAGTGGAGGCAAACACCTAATATGTGCCAAATGATGCATAACCTTTTAATATGCACTTGAACTAACAACTTAGATATTGAAACTTATGTAATGTTCCTGTATTCTCAACACAAGATGTGAAATTTGGTTGATAAGGGAAGAAATTTCCATGCCGTGCCAAGCCACCTACAAAGTCCATCACAAAATTCCCAATTAAGTTTCTACCTCAAACAATTTAAAAACACAGCTAAACATCAAATACTACTAGAAATCCCTTAAAGTAGATTTAAGGCTGCTTTAAATAGAAACCAAGACAAAACTGAACTACTTTCGCTTCAATAACATTTACCATGATACCTATCGATAACCATCTCTAATGCACAGATTCCTTCACGTTCCAAACATAAACCTTGAAAGCTTTCTTTTTTTTTGGGGAAAATAAGAATAGAAAAAAGTTTTTGCTTTCTTGCTCAACCTTAAAGCCTCCTTAAGTAATAGTGTAATAAACTGTTCTCAAGTCTGGGCATTGAAATACTTCTAGAATCAAGTTTGTAAGTAAAAGATACACAATATCAGTATTCAGTATCTTGAAATTCAGTCCTCGTAATGAAATCCACTTTCAACAATCAAAAGAACGCCAACATCACACATTAACAAGGTAACAATAACAACAAAAAAACCTTAGTCCCAAAATAATTTCCACCTGCCAAAAACCTCTTTGTCTTGGTGCACCTAGGTATGCCAAGTTTTCTTCTAGCAGTCAAGCCCCACTAACCTCATATCTCCACCAACCACCCCATTACTTAAGTATCCGAAACCTCTCATTCGTCCATCCTATAGCCACTCTTCTAGCCTCCTTACGAGTGTGTCACTCAAACTCCGTCTTACATGTTCAAACCATCTTACAACGAATTTCCTTCCTCTTATTCTCCACAAAAGCAACCCCTACCTCCTTCCTTATAATTTCATTCCTTATTTTATCTTTTCTTGTATGCCCAAATCTCCAACGTAGCATACACACCTCTACCACGTTCACCTTATGAAGGTCACAATATTTCATAGCCTAACATCTAGTCCCAAAAAGCAATTCCAGCCTAACATCACACATTTATACAACCACAAAAATTTAAAATAAACTCCCCTGTGCTGAAATACTTATATCATCAAATCAAGGTAACATTTTAAAGATAAAAACTTTAGAAATCCAAAAACCTAAAACTTCAAAATGAATGCCATATCCACATTAATCATGCCAAACAAACTCAGAATAACATCTAAAAACACAACTTCACATCACATAGCATCAAAGCATGATAGTAATACAGCCAATATATCATGCACTTACCACTTACAAATTCAAACAACAAAAAATTACACTACTACACTAAAATTAAGCATTTTTTTTTTTGGAAAATGATATACTAGGGGTATGTATAAGGAGATATAAATGGATATATTTAGTGAAATTAATCATTTATTATATCGATTGACACATAATTTTATCGTGTATACCCAAATAGTTTCCATTATAAGCTATACATTTGATGCTTATTTGTAAGCTTAAGTCTACGTGTATCATTGGACCTTTTTTTTCTCAAGAAAACAGAAAAATTGAATTCATATATTCACAAATTCACCAAATAAACATAAAAAAATGCCAAATTTAAACAACCCAAATACTAAAATGAGTCAAAAAAGAGTAAAAGAGAAAAACCCAATTGAAATTTCGAGATTTCTCACACACCCACTTAGTCAATTTCCTGAAACACCAAAAAAACAAACAGAAAAAAACACAAACTTCAAAATATAATTAAAAAAAAAACAAACACGCAAAATAATTATAATTGAAAAAAATAAGAAATTAATCGAAAAAATGCAGCAAAATAATTTAATGGAAATATGGAATGTTGGGAAATGAGTAAGAAAAAAAAAGGAGACATAACCTATGAAAATGAGGGAATTGAGAAGCAGTTTTGAAAACCCTGACATAGTTGCAGAAGTGAAAGCGGTTAGAAAGAGGGGAGTTTAAGGAAGAAGGTTTTGAGAGTGATGAGGTGGCAAGAAGGGGAGCTGTCTGATTGACACGTGTGATAAGCGGTAGGAGAGAGAAAAAAAAGGCGGGAAAATGGTGGAAGCTAAAGTACGTGTCATGGTTAGATCACCTTAGATGTTTTGTTTGTCTGTCGCTTATCCTTTTGAAGATTTTGTGGTGGCTTAATTCCTTTACTTTGGAGTTTGCACTACTATATTTTTTGTAAATATGTTTGAAATTATGAAATTTCGTTTCAAATAAAATATGACGATTTTATATAAAGTATAAGAAAAGGACATTACTTGTTATATAGAGGTCGTATTTATCTTGTTGTCCTTAATTTTGTTGGTTATTGTTTTTGCTGATGAGCTATGCTCTAAATTAGTTTAAAATGATATTGCATGGAGTCTAACGCTTGGCATCAATTATTCCAATTTTTGGTTAAATTGGACTATAACCGTTTATTGATATGGTATTAGAGTTAAAATAATTGGAATCTCAAAATTCACTCTACTTCTTTTTAAATTGAAAGCTTATGTTATGTCATAGGGAGATTTTCCATGGAGGCTATTTGGGGCCTGGCCCTAGGGGTGAAACTAATTCGGTCTAAAACCGAAAACCGAACCGCACCAGACCGAACAACTAATTTGGTTCGGTCTCGCATTTATTCTGGTGCGGTTCGGTGTGGGAAAATTCAGAAATTTGGTGTTCGGTTTGGAGCGGTTTGGAGCCATAAATTTTTGGTCTAAAACCGAACACCAAATTTATGGCCTTTTAGGCCCAACAATAAGTGGCCCAAAAAAAACCCTAAACTCTCACAAAAAAACCCTAACCCGCCTATGTCTCTCCCCTATCTCTCATTCTCTCTGACTCTTTCAAAAATTCCCTAAAAACCCTATGAATTTCCCTCTCACGGTCTCACCTTCACTAATCCAATTTCGCCTCTCAGTTTCACTTTCGCCTCTCAGTCTCTCCTCTCAGTTTCACTCACCTTCACTTTTTCGACATTTTTGATGAGGTAACTCAAATTCTCTCTGAAACGTTTTGTTTTTGAGGTTTTCGATTTATTTGGTGAAATGAATGAAGTTTTTTCGATTTGATTAATTGTTTTTGTTTTTTTGTTGTTGTTTTTGGAATTGATTTAGAAGAGGATAAAATATCACACCAAGTCAAGAATAAGAAGTTATAAACCACAGCGTTAGCAAATAACTTAGGTCATAACAAGCGTGTAAGTTATGTGTACATTTTTGTTATTGATACTATCTGAGGCAAATTTTTTCTGATCTAAAATTGTTTTTTACATGAATTAGATTTTAGTTGAAGAAAAACGCTGTGATATCATGGGAAAAGTTACTAAAACACACCAAGCAATTCAGTAAGCAAAAGTTTTCTCTGAACCTAAGAACTAAATTTTTTTTTTTTTAACCTCTTCACTGTAAAATTTTCTGCAAGTTTATTTAACTTGTTTGTATTCAATATTTGTTTGCTAGACTTGGAGAATACGGCACTTGGTGATGATATCGATCAAGTAGTTGTGGATTAATGAAACAAGGGAATTACTATCGTTGTTCACTTGTTGATACGCCTTGTTAAGCCTGTACTAGTGTTCTTGTTGTTTTGTACTTCTATTGTTGCTCTACTAGTAGTCTATTTACCCTATTATCTATGTATCATTGTTGATGTATCATTGAATTGTTGTATTTGTGTGGTGGTTCCATTAAAACTCCAGTAATTGTGGTTGTATTAATTTGATATTTTACAATGTAAACTTTAAACTTTGAAATTTCCCAACTTGTTAACTTGTTATGTAATTATGTTAGGCAGATTGTTTAATAGGTATTAGATAGTAGCTATATGCATAGCAAAATTAAGCAGGATGTGTGGGAAGAAAAGCAGAAAAAATTGTACTTAAAAAGTATGGTTTGGTTTGGAGTCAAAAGCGGAAAACCGAAATTTTATGGTCTGGTTTGGTTTGGATTATAATATATTTTGGATTGGATTGGACTGTAAAATCAAAGACCGAAATATAATGGTTTGGATTTGGAGTTGGTCAAAGTCCAAACCGCACACCGAACTTTCACCCCTACCTGGCCCCTCCTAAGCCCAAAGATTTTTTTAAATTAGACTAGGCCCAATTTAATTATTTATAAAAAAAAAAAAGAAATTCTACTTGGTTCGTAAGTTTGTATTGTACCCGTGAGGATATTATTAAATACTTCCGTTCACTTTGTTGTTTACGGTTAGAATCATTTTGTTACAAGAAATTAGTCAAAATGTAACCAACAAAGTAAAACGGATGGAGTAAATTTAGTGTTGTTTCTTGCAAATTCCAAAAAAAAAATTATTTTTTTTTATTATATATTCCTCTAATTAGGTAAGTTTTGTGTATTGTGCTCATTTATTTAAAAGAAGTGAATTTATTATTCTGCTTTGATGTATTTTTTGTTATTGCTAAATGCCTTGATGAATTTGTTTTGTGTTTTTGAATTATATTTTGTTGTGCTAAAATTGTTTAAGTTTTGATGTCGATTGCCTAATTATTGAAAATGACTAGATAAATTTTGATGTTCTTATTGTCTTTATCTAGCCTTCTCTAAAAAATATTCAAGATCCGCCATTGGTACGCTATCGAGTGTAAACTTGAAATGAGATGGTTTTGTATTTCATCCTATTAGCTTACATTTGATAGCTAATGCGTAGGAGGATGCACTTTCGATCTTGTCTTCCTCAAAAATTGTGGAACAAACATTTTTCTATATCATTCTAATTTCAATTGACTCTTTAATTTCTACGGAGTACTAGATATATCGTATGTAGTTGATGGCTTGAAGCTTTTGGGCAAAATGTACAAGTTCACATACTAGTTACGTTATTATGCGTCGTTGGTTCGTTCAGTACATTATTAGCACACTAAATACTCAAGTATGGCATGCTATGATTTCTAGAAGCGAAAATTAAGAATCTATCTTTTTATTTTTTAGAATTAAAATAGTTTTTTTTTATTTTAAATTTAGCAAGTCTTTTGTCAGATTGTCTCACACCATCTTTAGTTAAATTCCATAGTAAAAATATAGTCCACTCGCTCACATGTTTAGTACACCATGGATAAAGGATGGCTAATGATTGATTTAAAACAGAAAGTTGTCCCATGCAACTTTGTGACAATCCATTCAATAATGTATGATATTGTTGCTCTAGGTGTCCAATTAGCAACTTTTATCGTTTCCAAATAGCCACAAACCTTGCCAATCAATAAAAATAAATAGCCAGAAGACTTAATAAAAAAAGATAAAATAATCATGATCATGCCAAAATGTCAATACGCTATATAGCACATAAATTAAATTAGATTTAACTACAAATTATAGAAAATTAATGACTTGATTTGGATGAATCCAAAGATATTCATTCATAAACACCAAAATTATACAATACAATTTTTATGACAGGTGTATACTTGTATTCTTTGCATGGTTGATTCAGGCACAAGAAACATTAACCCAATTGAGCATAATTTAACTTTAAGTTAAGTTGGTTCTCTAATACAAGCTACAAACTAACAAACACTTTACCCGGCTATTTTTTCCGACCAAAACAAATGAGGTGTATCAATATTAAGATAAATAATACAAGTACGTAGTTAATATGTGAATCGAGTTGTTAGAGTACGTTTGATTAAATTGATCTGTTCATCTTCTGAGAGGCTCATTTTTCATTAACAAACACAAACTACCAAAGTTTTTTATTGTTCTTGTAGTTAACTCTTAAGAGAAAAAAAAGGAAAAGGAAGAAAGTGCAAAAGCGCGCATTGTTATCTAAACAAGAACGAATTAAGTAAAGTATTATACGTAGTACCAATAATTATACCAACGAACCTAAACTTTTAATAAATTTTTTTTTTTTTTTTTACAAGTTAATCATCAAAAGTATAGACCAAAAAAAAAAAAAATCTAACCAATGTTTAAATTATTTGGACTTAGAAGTACAATGAGAATTAATATTACCACCACCCATCACCTGAAAATGAAGCTCACAATTCAAACGTAACCAGAATTTAATTGAATTAAACGGTCCAACTCTCCACCTTGTTCTTGTATGTCCCCATAAATCAAATGAAACTTTATTTCGTTTCAATGAAAGATCAACCATAGCCATATGATCAGGATCCAACGGTATAGAATACGATTGAACGTCGTAGTTGAATTCCTTAGTAGCGTTTTTATCTACTTCAAAGGGGTAGTTTTTCAACCTAGCAATCTTCATACCATGGAAGTTAAGGTGATATATGGAATCAGAAAAACCAGCTTGAGCTTTGAGGTTATCATTTTCGGCCTTAAACACAATGGTAATGTCGGTATTAAGCACGCCTGCTTGAGTGTACTCGAACTTATTAAGGTGGGCATATGGTATGCTTACGTAAGGTATCTTGGGTCGGATGACTAGGTATCCGATGAACACAACCACACCAACTATGATGACTGCAACGGTGATGATGGTGCATATGATGGCTGCAATCCATGTCAAAAAGCCGGTTGAATGTGGCTTCTTGATTCTAGGCTCACCTGGTATTTGATACACTGTTGGTGACATTTCACAATGTAACGTTCGGCATTAAGCAAGCCAACGTTACATACATAACGAGTGAGAAATTTTTGTTGAAAGCAAAGTGTATATAATGTTGTGGACGACGATGATGATGATGATGATTATGATTTACGTGCTAAATTTGTAAGGGTTTTCCGATGATGATGATAATGTATAATGTGGTTGCGGATGTTCATGGTTTGAGAAGAACGTAAAGTAAGATAATGAAGTCATAGAAGAGGTTTTGAGGGTTGTTCTTGGTCTTAATTGGAAGGGAAGGTTTAGGTATCTTCTTTTCCTCAAGGTAAAGTTTGTGTAACAATGAGAAGGAGAGTTTGGTTTTGTACTTTAATGTTTTATATAAGTTTGGATCTTAGGAATCTAGCTTTTGTGTGGTTTGTATGTCCTTTTTTTGTGCATCAATATGTGAGGAAGAAGAAATTGTTTTACATGCAATCTTTTTAAGTATTTTGAGTAACTAAGACAAGAAAATGCAATGCTTGGTTTATAAAATACCGGAGTGAGCTGCTTTATTAATTTGCAAATTCTTTTTAAGGGCGTATTATATGTTTTGAAGTTTTTCATTAGATTTGCCGGAATAGGCACATGCATATGAGAAAGGTTAGTCAATTGCTTTGAGCCAGAGGAAGCTCGTCATATCAAAGAAGCAAATCAAGCAGCAGATTTAATTAGGTGACAAATAATATAAATACGAAGCATCAAACAATTTTCATTCTCAAAGATCCAACTTCAAGGTAAATAAGTAACAACCAATTTTAACTGCATCTAATTTCTACCCTATGAAAGACAAGTATTGATTCTTTTTCATCCTAGACAAAAAGTACAATGTATCAGCATTCAGAAACTCTTAATATTATTTTTCTCTGTGAACAAGAATATTGTATCTTCATTCTTCACAAAATTAATAAATCAAGTAAAACAAATCACTTTAATGTGCGAATCAAATATTTGTAGCATATAAAAAGCAGCTTATACAAATAGATTAGGAATAATATAAAGTGCACAAGGCTCAAACACATTAGCCCTACCTTTGAAGTTTGAACAGATAATAACAAGAGCAGAAGCAGAGAACGGTCTAGTGCATCCATCACACTGTCACAGCCTATGCTACTCAGACGACCGGACCTTTCAACAATATGACATGACTATGGAGTATGAACCCTAGGTAATTGATTTTAGACTAGAAGCACATGCATTATTTTGACAAAGAAGTCAAGCCTAATCCTTGGATACGTAAGAGTCGGCTAATCCAAGTAGCATTGATCACGGAGATAACTGTTAGCTAGACAGATGAAGAGAACGAAACCTTGCTGAACAAACGGTTCTTCAGGTTCCATAATTCAACCAGTATCTCAATCAAGATATAGGTTCAAAAGAACCCTAAACTAATAAACTAATAAATCCTTCACTAATTCCATCCAAGGGATGATCCTCTTCAGAGCCTTCACCTTTAGTACCCAGCGACGTAAGATATAAGCTGCACGCCAAACCACTGTTGATCCTGTTAATTCATACTCAGTATATTATTCACTCTCGCTGCTAGTTCATTTTCATAAATATTACACACTGCAGGAGGTTTTAACAGAGGCCGCCATTTTACATCTGCAAGGTGTAAGTTTAGATGGTCCACCTGCACGAGCTCCTCACTTTCTTACCATTTTACCTCTGGCAGACAAAACTATGCTTCAAGCAAAAATATGAAAAGAGTAAGTTCCCCTGGCAGGCTGGCAAGACAACTTCATGCAGAGAAACGATGACAACGTCAAGAGATTAACATTAGCAATAGTTCAACCTTCTTGTGTTTCACGATTCCAAAACCAATTTCGTAATCGCGGACTCACAGTAGTAACAGCTAACCAGATGTAAAGAGAAATGACACCCTACTAAAAAAAAGCTCCTTCTGGTTCCATAATTCCAATTGGAATATGTTGCAACCACAAGTTCTGCTCAAGGCAAGTAAGAAAATATATAGAAAAGTTGTTCATTCAGCTTTACGGTATGGATCCATTCAAGAACTATCACAGTGAAAAAATGAAATAAGAAAATATGCTGAAGAAACCATGCGAGTGGTAACATGAGAAGAGATAAACCGGTGATGGGAAAAATCGAACAATAGAATCAAAAGGATAGTCTGGACAAAATGAAGGAGAAAAATTGCAGGCATTTGTACATGTCCAACACCATTACGCTAGCATCAGGAGCCATCATAACAAAATAAACAAAAAAAAAGGGGAAGGGAGCAATTGGGTTTCCAAGATCATATTGCATTTAAAAAGACCATTGGGATGGTGAAGGAAAGTCATTGAAACAAGCAACTCATGAAGATCAATTATGACACTCTTCATGTTGCTAAATCTAAAGTATAGTAAAGTATTTGGTATTTTTATCTTCTAACATAGTAAAGGATCAACACAAGTCATGACAACTAGAAAGGAAAAGAGTGCACATATGGACTAAAATATTTGAAGGTTATACTTGAAGGTTTGAGGTAATTGAAGTAACATACTAACATGTCTCCCGACAACAAGTAGACTTAGAATAGAAAGGTTAACTACCAACTGACCAAGGTTTACATAAATAACTGTTAGATAACCAGTCAATCATCAAAATCAGTTTTAATAGAAAAAAAGTTCATGTCTTTATGCAAACAGGTCTTAACAAAACCCCAGGAAAGTAAACTGTTTTCCAAAATCATTAAAAAAAAAATTACATGTACCCGAATCCAATACTCATGCTCAAGACTACGTAGCTACGCTTAATTGATAAAGATCAATACATCATCGACAGACAGCAACTAGCCCAAACCTCCAAACTGAGGAGATTCCCTGGCACTTGCACAGGATTTTCTGTCTATGCCATTAATATATCAGCTATCTACCTGATCAAGTTGGCCCTCGCGGCTCACACGAACTGTTCAGCTTGCTCACTTAGTAGGCACCAAGTCGTACGTAGACTGTGCAATTACAACTCTCAGAAATTTCAGTGAAGTGAACTTACCTTGATTGCTAGGGGAATTCAGGGAAATGAATTCCCCAATCCGGGCAACACAGAGTTCTAGCTCCCTAAACAAGCGAGTCCAAAGCATGCATAGCGTATTTTGTGCAGGTTCATCAGCTGAAATTGTCATCCAGAGACAATGTAAGTGCAACGAATGCTACTGGACTTCAG
Source organism: Suaeda aralocaspica (assembly GCA_016808085.1). NCBI lineage: Eukaryota > Viridiplantae > Streptophyta > Magnoliopsida > Caryophyllales > Amaranthaceae > Suaeda > Suaeda aralocaspica. The sequence goes on from PYUH01000036.1 coordinate 2,802,618, forward strand.
CATCTTAGTACTTCCAAGTTCCAAGCATGATTTGAGTTCCTGCATCACAAGAAGCTGTTTTCGACTTGGGAAAACGACGTCCAAGTCCAAGGAAACAGCTTAGGGTTGGCCCCTGGACTAACTACGTATCCTTCACAAAAGAGACCTTGGAGGCCAAATGGCCAATTGATGACCAAGAGGTTGGTGGACCAATCACACTAAGGACAGTATTGAAGATTAGAATTAAAAGTAACGCCTTCACAATGGTCAAACAAGCAAAAACTTGCACAATTAAATAGGAAATCGCAAACATACAACACATGCTTTCATCAAGGAAGCATTAATAGAGAGAAAACCATGCCACCATCTTTGGTTAAGGAAAGTTATGTTCAAGACAGTATAGTTGAAATGAACATCATCCCTGAGAAGAAGATGGTACATAGATAGTCTCCGAATTTACATGAAAGGAATTTGTATCAGAGTAGAACATATGTAAATCAGGAAAATTGTTGCCAAGTATGAAACAAAAGAGATAACCTTAAATTGATAAAGCTTTTCCATTTACGTTCGCAACTGCATAGCGTATGAAGAAGAAACTAACTAAAAGCTGCTCAATAGAACAAAAGAAGGGGGCGGGAGGAGAGAGAGAAAGAGAGAGAGACAGAGAGCAAGAGGGATCAAATGAATAAGGCATCACTAAAGGTATGAAGCTTTCCATCGCCTCTCCAGGTTGTCATAAAGATCTCTGGCACTCCTACCCTCTTTATAGAAGGCCTTCTGCAATTTTTGCATTGTGGATTCATAAATGACAATCCTTTGATCCAGCATATCATAGGCAAACCTCTTCAACTCTGAAAAACGACTAACCATGCAAAGCCCCAAAAGGAGCATATTTGCACATTCATCAACAGACGTGACTCTATTGGTTAGCAAATAATTCCAAATCTCGACCCCCGCCTCTGGATCATCACGTTCAAAAAGCATTTCAATAGCTGCAGCACAATTAGCCTGTGTAGGTGTGACTTCATTCTTCGTCATCTCTCTGAAAAAGCTGGCTGCTTCACGAACCCTCTTCTTCTTTATCAGGCATTCGAAGACCATGTCATAAGTTAGCGAGTCAGGGAAGACTCCATAAAATGGCATATCATCAAGAAAGCGGAATGCATTGTCCACATCACCGTTGTTGCAGAGTAGGCCAATCATTGCGTTGAACGTGACCAAATTAGGCATAATGCCACTCCCCACCATGGTATCCCAAAGGGGTATAGCATGGGTCGAATCATTTTGCTTAACGATAATATCAAGAGCATTAGAAAAGAATTTCAAACCTGGCAAGCAGCCTTTCCCCTTCATAACATGGAGAAACTTGACAGCCTCATCGACTTGTGATGCTCGAACAAGAGTCATCAAGAAAGCATTGTAAGCCGGCATATTCTTCTTATCCCAACCAACGCGAACCACCATCTCCCCAAACGTAGTCTTGGCTTTAGACGCATTCCCTTCCTTCTCCCAACCCTCTAACAAAATTGCAAAGGTATCACCATCAGGTGAAATCTTCAGCTTAATTTTGTCAAAGAAATTGTACGCCCTTTGTGTTTGATCCTTCTCCCCACACATAGCACTCAACAACGAGTTCACCGCGACCACATTAGGCTCAACCCCATACTTATTCATCACATCGAACGTCATTATAGCATCATCAAACTTCCCTGCATTACAATAACTCCCAAAAACAGACACAAACGTCGCTAACGAAAGCGACCCCTCCTCCTTCATAGACCTTACAGCAGCCCACAATTGATCAAACATCTTATTCTTCCCAAGCAAATCAACCATCAAATTCCATGAATAAACCGAGGGTTTCATGGCAAACCCCGCCCACCGAAAGAAGCTCACAGCAGCATCAGGGCTGCCATAAGACAACTTAAGGACCTCTTCGACGAGCTCGGGGCTCGGGGTAATGCCACTACTACTCAATGCAGCATCAATTTCAGGAATTGGGGTTTTATTCACAATATCACATAGAATTCTAGTTCTTGGGGTAACATAAGGAACATCAAGGTAAGTTGGGAAACTACTAATCCGTTGTTTTACATGATTCAAGCTTTCTGGGTATTGAGATTTTGACAAAGGTGGGATTATTCTTGAAGAATAATTAACATTATAATTATCACCCATGTCAAACAATTGGTTCTTTGATTCAAAGTTCCAAACTTTATGATTTAAATAGGACTATAAAGTAAGATTTGATACTTCAACAATGTTAAACATCATAAAATTGTGAAATTAAAGCTATCCCACTAATTAAAATTGAATTAAATGAACAAATTATACAGAGAAAAAACAAAAGAAGAAGAAAGTAGGTGAATTTGCGTTACTTGGGTAATTAGAGAGGTTGAATTGCTTTGTTGATGTTCCATGATTTTGCTCTTGTTTGCTGCCAATATACCAATTTTTATTTTTCTGTAATTAATTAAAATTGAATGAAATTACCATAACCCTCAAAACCCTGATGTTGTTGATTTTGCCTCATACTTACCTGGCAAACTGAGTTTAGGATTTCAGTTCGGTTTGGTTAAAATAGAATAAGGCTTTAATATTTAGAGCTGAGGTTTATTGTTAGTCTAACCGGACAATTTATACACAATATATACAAACTATCTTCGTTTCCTATTAATTGCAACAATCGGATATTATTTGTGAGATATAAAATATTCAATTGTTGCAACTAATTGGAAACGGAGGTAGTATATACTTACTCAGATTTACAATTAATTAAACATAACGCTTCATTTTTTTTCATTATTTACAATCATTCAAATACGCATGTCCCTAAATTCGTCTTAATGTGAATATTAAATTAAACACGCATAAACAAGTGTTGTACAGAGTAATTAATTTAGATGGGAAGAAGTTATTTACCAAACACCTTTATATGCAAACATATCGTAAATGTAAACTAAGTTGAGTGTTATACATCTAACAAATATTTAACTTTGATGTTTAACTACCTCATATTTGCAAAGGATCGAAAAGAAAAGGTTGTCAATAGGATCAAACCAAACACCCAATGGTTTTCACTTATGTCAAATAGTTGACAATCACATTAGTTTCCCAAAAACATTTGAGATAGAGAAACCATTGAATTTATGGAGATGCAAGTGACTATCCTCAAAAATCCTTAATAGTAAGTTGCTCTTTGTCATATTCCAAATTTCCAATGCAACCTAATTAAGAAGTTGTTTATTATATAAACTCTATCCCAAACAAACTACCTTTGCTATTAGGCTCGTAAAACAATCCTTACCGAGTGTTGTGAGATTTGGGATGATATATATTCCATTTTTTGTAGGTTGGATGTAAACATCAATATACTCGATCCGCAATTTTTATGATTGTATGTGTTTCATTTTTAGATAGAAATAGTACTATTGTCAAAATATTTGACTTGTTCATACTATATTAGCTCTATATAATGTAACTGTAACCCGTGTAAAGCGTTTATATTCCACAGAATCTTTAGATGCTATTTTTTATGCTTTTGATCTTTATAAATGACAATAAATTACTCTAAATTACACCTTTATAGCATCATCAATTTAATTATTTGTGTTTTTATTGGCAAAAAAGTATTTTTGGTAGCAAAGAAATGTGTTTAAACACACATATTTTTGAGATAAATAAAGACTTATCTACTAAACACCAAGTTAACGACTACCATTCCTTAACACTATATATATAAAACTAGAGACTGAGAAGTGTTTGGCTTGTCCCAAAAATATTAAAAAAAAAAAAAAAAAAAAAATTCCCTAAAAAAATATAACACCCTTATTCAATCATCAATCTACTTCACTTCATCATTATATTGTGTTGAATTAAATCAATCTAATTCAATTTACCAATATCCTAACAAAAAAAATGGCAACAATAATTCCTTCATCAACTCACAAAAATCACACCAACCCTTTACTACAACACTCAAAACCAACCATCCAAACAACAAGTCTAACAAAGAACAATAACCCAATGATGATGATGAACAACAAAAATTTCACAAATGTCCAAATGAAGTCTAGTTTAAAAATGATCAAAGGAAAAAGATGGAAGTTAAAGTCATCATCATCGTTAGAAGGGGTGGTGGTGGAGGGAAATGGGAGGAGACGGCGACGACAGCGGCCAATGATGGTGAAGTGTGCAGCTGAGGAGAGTGGTGCACCACTAGAGTCAAGGGTGGAGATTATGAATGAGAGGTACAGATATAAGGTGGTTAGTTTGGTGGGTTTTGTAATGTGTCTTTGTAGTGCAGATAGGACTGTTATGTCTGTAGCTATTGTGCCTTTGGCTCATACTCATGCATGGCCTACCTCTTTTGTTGGCATTGTTCAGGTATGACCCTCTCTTTTTTTCTTTTACTACCTTCGTTTTTTTGTTGCAACATATTGACCATATAATTATCTATTTAACGCTGTTAGTGTGTCTTATGATAGAATATAGTCGTATATGATCTTATTTGATTCGTGAATGTGTAGCCTTTTAATATATAATTATTAACAAATGCATGGTTTATTGACTTAGTAAGCGTAAAAAGTGAAATATTGCGTTATAGTAAATTAGTGATAAATAATTGCTCTATATTTTGCTGTAAAATTTGTTTCTCTTTGGAGTTGTATATGTAATGTAGTAGGTGTTATTTAATTCCTTTTAAGTTATTATATTAAGGTGCTTTAATTTGGATGTTTGCTCTTTAGTTGGTTAAGTTTTCACATGCTTGATTGAAATTATTGATGGGAGTACAGTTTTATGGTCTTATAATATTAGGTGAATTAATAAACTAATTAATCTGACTAGGCGCGCAACTAGCTATAGATTAGTCTATACATGACAGATGTAGCATAATTAGTTCATGAATAAGCTTATATTGCTGAATCATAATTCTGTATGTGTAAGTCTTAGTTGATGAGCTTAAACAAATTAAGCTGATTTGTAAAGAATGAATGATATACACGAGATTTGATCCATTTTTTCGAGTACTACCCTCAATTACGAGCTTTACCAACTAAGTTAATTGTAACAAATCCTAGTAGTAGACCGATATGCATAAGATTTGATCTCATGTCTTGAGTATCACCCTCAATTACGAATTTAACCAACTAAGCTANCTTCATCATTATATTGTGTTGAATTAAATCAATCTAATTCAATTTACCAATATCCTAACAAAAAAAATGGCAACAATAATTCCTTCATCAACTCACAAAAATCACACCAACCCTTTACTACAACACTCAAAACCAACCATCCAAACAACAAGTCTAACAAAGAACAATAACCCAATGATGATGATGAACAACAAAAATTTCACAAATGTCCAAATGAAGTCTAGTTTAAAAATGATCAAAGGAAAAAGATGGAAGTTAAAGTCATCATCATCGTTAGAAGGGGTGGTGGTGGAGGGAAATGGGAGGAGACGGCGACGACAGCGGCCAATGATGGTGAAGTGTGCAGCTGAGGAGAGTGGTGCACCACTAGAGTCAAGGGTGGAGATTATGAATGAGAGGTACAGATATAAGGTGGTTAGTTTGGTGGGTTTTGTAATGTGTCTTTGTAGTGCAGATAGGACTGTTATGTCTGTAGCTATTGTGCCTTTGGCTCATACTCATGCATGGCCTACCTCTTTTGTTGGCATTGTTCAGGTATGACCCTCTCTTTTTTTCTTTTACTACCTTCGTTTTTTTGTTGCAACATATTGACCATATAATTATCTATTTAACGCTGTTAGTGTGTCTTATGATAGAATATAGTCGTATATGATCTTATTTGATTCGTGAATGTGTAGCCTTTTAATATATAATTATTAACAAATGCATGGTTTATTGACTTAGTAAGCGTAAAAAGTGAAATATTGCGTTATAGTAAATTAGTGATAAATAATTGCTCTATATTTTGCTGTAAAATTTGTTTCTCTTTGGAGTTGTATATGTAATGTAGTAGGTGTTATTTAATTCCTTTTAAGTTATTATATTAAGGTGCTTTAATTTGGATGTTTGCTCTTTAGTTGGTTAAGTTTTCACATGCTTGATTGAAATTATTGATGGGAGTACAGTTTTATGGTCTTATAATATTAGGTGAATTAATAAACTAATTAATCTGACTAGGCGCGCAACTAGCTATAGATTAGTCTATACATGACAGATGTAGCATAATTAGTTCATGAATAAGCTTATATTGCTGAATCATAATTCTGTATGTGTAAGTCTTAGTTGATGAGCTTAAACAAATTAAGCTGATTTGTAAAGAATGAATGATATACACGAGATTTGATCCATTTTTTCGAGTACTACCCTCAATTACGAGCTTTACCAACTAAGTTAATTGTAACAAATCCTAGTAGTAGACCGATATGCATAAGATTTGATCTCATGTCTTGAGTATCACCCTCAATTACGAATTTAACCAACTAAGCTAAGTGGGCTCCATCTATGATCTATGTTAGTTAATGTATTCAGAAATTCAATAAGAGTGGTGGGTTATGCATATATTGTTTAAGCTATTATGCAGTGAAAGTGATTGACAAATGTATTGATTTATGATTCATTAGTTAGACTTGCAATGTTGCAATGTCACTTGCAAGCATTACTTCTTTTAATTTCATTAACAATTGCATTTATTAACCCAAAAGGAGCTTCAACAGTTTAACCTATAATTCAATAATGGCAGGGGAAAATCCTCTGTTCATTATTGTCAGCTAAGTAAAACATTGCATTTTTTACTTGTAAGTGTGATTAATTTATAGGCTGGATTTATTCAGCTTTTTACTTGGTCTATATCATTATATGTGAATTTGTGAATAATTCCACTTAATCATGAGCATTAATACGTTAATTGCGATTACACTTGATCAATAATCATGAGCAAGTGTTTGAAACAAGGATTTTCGATTACTCCTTAGTTCTGATGTTGCTCATGCTAGGTGACCAAGCTAATTAGGAAGCTGTGCACTACTAAAGACATAGATGTGTGTAATTATGGATGATATGTATAAATGTATCAGTTCATACGTTTGTTTTGTTAACAGTCATCATTTCTATGGGGCTATATAGTGTCCTCAGTAATTGGCGGAGCAATGGCAGACAAATTAGGCGGACCAAGAGTTATGGCATGGGGTGCTGCGCTTTGGTCCTTGGCCACTCTTCTTACTCCATGGGCAGCCAACCACTCAGCTACCACTCTCTTGATCGTTCGTGCTATGTTTGGCCTTGCAGAAGGTGTAGCTTTTCCTTCCATGAACATCCTCCTCTCAAGGTAATGTAATACTTTCGAAATGAGATTTGTTGCACATACTCAACCTATGTCACTATGTGAGTATAAATATGTAAATGTCAAACAATGAGACAAATGGTAACTACATCAAGGGATTACTTTACTGATCAACATGTTGACAATCATCCTATTGATTTATAAGTGTGTTCCATTTGAAGATTATGTACATATGGACTCACTAGAGTATTTCTATGCTTGATGACAATATAAGTTTTAATTTTGTTATAAAATGTGCTGACAGCTGACTCTAGTGAGATTGCGAAAATGCAAGCTTTTGTTGGATTCATATGTATTTGATACCTGTTTTCTTCTAACTAAAAGGAGCAAATTGTTTAGCAAAGGACATATGGTCTAGTAATGATGCATAATATGACCAGGACATATTGGAGTAGTTTATCATTCGATTATAGTAGGCATTATTTCCAAATGAACTGTATACTATGAAAGCAGAAGAAGATAGATTAACTTGGTATCCTCTGCTTTGTATAGGTGGTTTCCGGTTCATGAGCGTGCACGAGCTGTGGGGATCTCCATGGCAGGGTTTCAACTAGGAAATGTATTAGGCTTGTGCTTAAGTCCTGTCTTAATGTCACTAGTCGGAATTTCAGGACCTTTTGTTCTGTTTTCATCTCTTGGGTTAATTTGGCTAGTGGCTTGGATTTATGGAGTCACTAATGATCCAAGACAAAGCCCCTTTGTGACCAAGACTGAACTCAAAGCTATCCAAACTGGGAACACAGCTCATAACAGTGTTGGCAAAAAACGAATGCTGCCTATAGGCGATCTTTTACCTAAAATGCCATTTTGGGCAGTTGTTTTTGCTAATTTTACAAATAATTGGGTAGGATTTTTATTAAAGTCCAAATAATAATACTTAAGATTTGCTTATACTTATCTGAAGGAATTAGTTATTGATACAATCTTTGTTCTTGGTTATATCAGGGCTATTTTGTTCTTCTGTCATGGATGCCTATTTATTTCAAAACTGTAAGAATCATCTGCAACATGTGCTTAAGTTATTTATATGCACCTGTTATTTCAAAGTTTTTTTTTGTTTCCTGATGTGTGTGGAGCTTTTTGAATGCAGGTATTACATGTTAATCTTAGGGAAGCGGCGTGGTTTAGTGCTGTTCCTTGGGGAATGATGGCGGTAACAAGCTTCATTGCTGGTTCAGCGTCTGATTACTTAACCAAACATGGCTATTCCTTGATATATGTTCGTAAAATGATGCAGGTAAATAACATTCTTTAGTATCCAACTATCTGTCTGATCAAAATTGGTTTTTGTGTATTGTTTCAAATTTTGGGGATAATCTTAGGCCGATTTTCAATAACTAACCATGTTATGTAATTGTATGATGTTTACAGTCTATTGGTTTTGTTGGACCTGGATTATCTTTACTATGCTTAAATTACGCCAAGACCCCAGAAGTTGCATCTGTAATTCTTACAGTTGCTTTGAGCTTGAGTTCTTTTAGTCAAGCTGGATATTTCCTCAATATACAAGTAACAACCCCTTCTTTTCCTTTTACTACGAAGTTTTTCTTGATATGCTGTAAATATTTGTACAAAACATGGGTCTTATGAACTAGGTACATGATACAAATTTCATATTCTATATATGTGCACTACTGCCTGATATAGTCCATACGTTTACTAACTAAATTTTCACAAATTTTATTTGTTGATCAGGATATTGCTCCGAGTTCAGCTGGACTTCTTCACGGTACCTTTTCGATCTTTATTTTCTAATCTCTACTAAATCTACTCACTCTGTCCAGGATAAGTTGTCATATAGACACTGATTCAAGCTGCCTCTGTAAAGTTATATGACAGCCAATATTAGACGGAAGAAACACCGTGTGTGTTGATGTATCATGTGTAGTACGTTTACCTACTTATACAACATCTGATATCGGCAAGTCATGTGTGAACAGGTATAACAAACGCGGTAGGGACATTGGCAGCAATAATAAGCACCATTGGAGCAGGCTACTTTGTAGAATGGCTTGGATCATTCAAAGCATTTCTAACATTGACAGCCATGCTGTATTTTGCAACTAGCATCTTTTATAGCGTTTACGCCACTGTAGAACGAGTTTTGTAGGTTGAACGTACCAAGATCAAATCAGCTCATCTTTTTTGGTTGCAAAAATGTTGAATTTGCAACATTATTGTAGTAGTTCAATGTACTGGTTTGAGCAGTATTCTGTCTAATTGTTTCGTGGAGCTTTGAAATTGTATATACTGTAACTCAGGGAATCAAACAAAATACAAAGGAGTATATATTTATTCTTCTATCTCTATATTCGCATATATATTGACTCTTCTACATTCATACTAGTCTCAGCTCCATGGCCTGGCTGCTACCTGCTGGGCCATTGGCAACCTGGCAGGCTTTCATCGACTACCTTCTACTCATTCCGTCTTTAATTGTATGCCTCATATAGTCATATGTCATAATTAATCTGTTCACTATCACATTTTTCATTTGGAAAAATAAAAATATCAAGGGAATATGAGATAGGAATATTGATTTATTTGCAACATAAGAATGAAGCATATAATTGGAGACAGAGTAAGTACGAGTACCTTATATCATATACAAAACTCATTATGCTATACATGCCATAAAATTTTATAAAGAAGTAATCCAAATGCACAAACATACCAAAAACCACATACCCATCACACAAGATTACGCCACGCCCACTTAAAATGTCTAAGTAGCCATATAATGTTGTGCATTCCCAACCAAATACATCCCACCACGACATAAGACTCACAACACGTCAACACGCGGACCCCACACGTCAACACGCGGACCCCACACGTCAACACGCGGACCCCTAGTAGCATGTCTGATGTCTCATTGTAGTAGTCTCATTCCCATGGCAATGCCAATATGGTGCTGTACATTCTAGAACAAAGCCAACTCAAGTAATTTCAAACCGTACAAACATCTTAGAAACACAAACAAAAAGCAATCAACAACAAAGTTTGAAAGAAAACGAAAAAGAAGTCTTTAAGATATTTTACATGGAAAAAACACATACCATATGACACGTGCGTTAGTTTGGTGCGTCTAGATTCTTTGAATTTTTTTTTGAAGGACACTCTTGCGACTTCACAGCACTTTTTACTTCCTTTTTTTCACAACCTCATAATTATTTGTTTTATTCTGTACTACGTACATTATATACTACTTCAATTATTCATAAACCATGATTAAAATTCTCAAAATCTCAAATTCACTCTACAAAAATAAAAACATTCTTTTTTTATTCATAAAGTACAATTTTTCAGTTTAACTGTTTTTCAAATAACATTCATTACTCCATAACTGAAAAGCTATGAAAAGCTTAAAACCCAATTTTAGTGTTTCATCACCTCAATTATCATCTAATTTTCTGTTAAAACCCACTTTTAATATCAGGAAATATCCACTTAATTTTGATTATAGGGTGTTTAAGTATAATAATAGTAGTAATAATCTTGTTAATACCATTTCTTGTTCTTCTTCTTCTTCTAAGGTGTCATCAACTCATTATGTTCAACCTTCATCTTCATCTTCATCTTCTTTAATGGTTTCTGGGGTGGGGCCCAATGGTTTTAAGGACCCATATTGGAATTCTTCCCCTGCTGAGGAAATGCTTGAAAAGGTTGTTTTTTTTTTTTTTTTTTACAGTTTTTGTTGATTTTTGTTTATAGATGTTTTGTTTGATGTTTATGTTTTCGTTTGATGTTTGATTTTGTGTGATTAAAACATTTGAAATCATTATTATGGTATTACTATTGTCTAATCTATTGCACTCGTTAATGTATTTTATCTATTCTTATACATTGATGATTTATTAATATTTGCTCTAATCAATTGAAATATAATGGATTAGGGATTATTAATTTTTGCTTTATTTGTTTTGATAGTTTTGGTATTGTAACTTTTAAAACAAAAAAAACGTAGCTTTTACAATAGGAGGAACAAACATGTCATGTAAGAAGTTATGATTTCACGGTAAAAAGTTATAGTTTTATGGTGAAAAGTTACGATTTTTTTTAGATAAAAAGTTAACTGGTTTGACACCTCCATTCTTATTATTATAATCTTGTTATTATGAAATGAATTTGGAGTATTGTGTTATTGTTAATTCTTCATATCGTAATTTGTAGAGTGATATTGATCATTTATGCATTTATCTTGTACGTCGAATTCTTTAGAAAATCAGCTGCAAGGGTTTGTAACTTCTCAAGAGTTGTTTGAGGCATACTACTGTGTGTTTCCGATTGGGGCTTATTTATGATGATCCTATAGCTAGAAACTTATGCTTATCTCTTGTAAGAATAATTGTTTATTTTTGAATGATTGATAGGTAATTTATCGGTTTCGGTTCGTGACTTTTCTTGGAGTTTTTGGTTCCCTAATAGGGTCTCTTCTTTGCTACATCAAGGTTAGCTTTATTTTATAATGTATACGTTTGATCCATTTGCTTGCTTGTTTGGCTTAAGAATGCATGTCCATTTAATCATCAATGTAGCTTTTCATATGTAATAAAATGAATTAGAGACTTTCTGGTTTGGAAAATTTGAGTGAGCTATTGTGTCAGTAACTAACTTTGTGTATACATGTATATCACGGCGTCTTAGAACTGGTTTTCGTCCCCCATGTTCTTGGTTTAACTTGAATTGTCCGAAGATAAAGCAATTGTATGCACACAAGTTGCATTATGTTCTCTTGCTAAGTTTCTCACATAATCTTGTCACTTCAACATTATTGATTAGCCATTTCCTTTTTAGTCCTGAATAGTTTCTATAATTTAAGTTCAATTAGTAGTGAGGCCGGTATTATTGCATTTGTGTCGCATATTTCAGTTTTTGTATATTATGCAATTACAGAACTTTTCGCTCTTTTAAGTGTATTATCTAGAATTGGGCTACCAATGATATAGCCTTGTTGTATGTAGGGTTGCAGTGTTGTGGCAGCATCTTTCATTGGATACTTCTCACAGGGCGGGAAGGTGATAGTCTCACTGGTCGAGGCCATTGGTGTGTTTCATGTACATATTTTACAGTATTTTGCTGCTTTTACATAGGCATTGCAACAATCTGTTTGTTTTTCTTTGCCCTTCCTGAGTGAACTCTTCACTTCTCCGGCAATAATTTGGACTAAAATATATATTGGAAATGATGTTTGACTATGGAACATTACTCAGTCTTTTGAAATTTCGTACTTTTATGCAACCCGGTCTCTGCATAAGCTACTTTACCAGAGGTCAAATGCGTNTGTTTATGTTTTCGTTTGATGTTTGATTTTGTGTGATTAAAACATTTGAAATCATTATTATGGTATTACTATTGTCTAATCTATTGCACTCGTTAATGTATTTTATCTATTCTTATACATTGATGATTTATTAATATTTGCTCTAATCAATTGAAATATAATGGATTAGGGATTATTAATTTTTGCTTTATTTGTTTTGATAGTTTTGGTATTGTAACTTTTAAAACAAAAAAAACGTAGCTTTTACAATAGGAGGAACAAACATGTCATGTAAGAAGTTATGATTTCACGGTAAAAAGTTATAGTTTTATGGTGAAAAGTTACGATTTTTTTTAGATAAAAAGTTAACTGGTTTGACACCTCCATTCTTATTATTATAATCTTGTTATTATGAAATGAATTTGGAGTATTGTGTTATTGTTAATTCTTCATATCGTAATTTGTAGAGTGATATTGATCATTTATGCATTTATCTTGTACGTCGAATTCTTTAGAAAATCAGCTGCAAGGGTTTGTAACTTCTCAAGAGTTGTTTGAGGCATACTACTGTGTGTTTCCGATTGGGGCTTATTTATGATGATCCTATAGCTAGAAACTTATGCTTATCTCTTGTAAGAATAATTGTTTATTTTTGAATGATTGATAGGTAATTTATCGGTTTCGGTTCGTGACTTTTCTTGGAGTTTTTGGTTCCCTAATAGGGTCTCTTCTTTGCTACATCAAGGTTAGCTTTATTTTATAATGTATACGTTTGATCCATTTGCTTGCTTGTTTGGCTTAAGAATGCATGTCCATTTAATCATCAATGTAGCTTTTCATATGTAATAAAATGAATTAGAGACTTTCTGGTTTGGAAAATTTGAGTGAGCTATTGTGTCAGTAACTAACTTTGTGTATACATGTATATCACGGCGTCTTAGAACTGGTTTTCGTCCCCCATGTTCTTGGTTTAACTTGAATTGTCCGAAGATAAAGCAATTGTATGCACACAAGTTGCATTATGTTCTCTTGCTAAGTTTCTCACATAATCTTGTCACTTCAACATTATTGATTAGCCATTTCCTTTTTAGTCCTGAATAGTTTCTATAATTTAAGTTCAATTAGTAGTGAGGCCGGTATTATTGCATTTGTGTCGCATATTTCAGTTTTTGTATATTATGCAATTACAGAACTTTTCGCTCTTTTAAGTGTATTATCTAGAATTGGGCTACCAATGATATAGCCTTGTTGTATGTAGGGTTGCAGTGTTGTGGCAGCATCTTTCATTGGATACTTCTCACAGGGCGGGAAGGTGATAGTCTCACTGGTCGAGGCCATTGGTGTGTTTCATGTACATATTTTACAGTATTTTGCTGCTTTTACATAGGCATTGCAACAATCTGTTTGTTTTTCTTTGCCCTTCCTGAGTGAACTCTTCACTTCTCCGGCAATAATTTGGACTAAAATATATATTGGAAATGATGTTTGACTATGGAACATTACTCAGTCTTTTGAAATTTCGTACTTTTATGCAACCCGGTCTCTGCATAAGCTACTTTACCAGAGGTCAAATGCGTATTTTAGACTGAATTAGCCAGCTTCTTCTGCAGTTTATTTTTTGATTGACATTGTCCAGAGTTCCAGTATCGCATACTGGTTTAAGCTTGTGTTGTGTTAAGTTTTGATCCAGTTTTGAAACCCCTGCTTTTATTTAATACTTTTGTCTGCCAGTAGTATGTTTTTGTCTACTTTCGATTTGCATAAGTCTGGAGTGTGAAATTTCCTTATGTAATCAACCAATTTGATGTGAAGCGTCTTTCACGTACAGGGTCATCTAAAAACATTTCAATGGCCCTGTGCTGATATTGATATTAAGGTCCCAAAGATATGAAAATGACTTTATTGTAACAAATAGAAAACATTCGACAGCACTTTGTATGACAATTGCTTATTAAAAGCCTTAATCGAACTTGATAAGCCTGTGAAGGGGAGAGCAAAAGGTCATATATTTTGCTTTTGAAAGGTCTCCTCTTTTCTGAGACCAATGGTCACTTGGCGCGCTCTAATAGATGACCTCATGACTCTCACTTGATATAAACTTCGGATTCAGGACATGTCAGTATAGATCTCTGAGCTTCTGGTAGTCTGACATCCTTCTCTCCTACCCTCAATATTTTCAAGTAACACCATTCTAGGTGAAGTCTTTCTTGTATTTCGTCATCCTTAGCTTCTTATGTTTTGTGAAATGTGAACTAGTAAGCAACCTGGCTTAACCCATTTGTACAGCTGATTATGCATGCACTTGTACACCCAGGCCATGTCTCTCTTCCACGCCTTGCGAGAAGCATGGTGAGTTAGCTGAATGGTCCACTGGTCCATTGAGCTGCTGGTATATTCGTAAGTTATGGAAGTTAAGTCCAATGGAAAGACTCGTGTACTTTTCCTACTGTTATGGTCTTATGGCTGTCCTAATGTACTTCTGTGACTTTCTGTACAGTTTATGTTTGATGCTAATCCCGTGGTTACTTTGCTTCGGTTTATATTCATTGCTTACAGTATACGAAGGATATATCAGGCCTTCTGTTCGGAATCTTGATTGGATTTTCATTTGTGAGGCTAGACAGTTATTGATTGTGGTATTTTCATGCTCCAGATGTGTACCTATTGGGAACAGTGATGCTAATCTTTGGAATGGGCCTCTATGAGCTCTTTGTGTCCAACCTTGACATTGCAAAGGCACAGTCCAGCAGGAACAATCAGCGTCGATCAAATTTGTTTGGCTTATTCACTTTAATGGTAAATGTTCTGTTCTTCTATGATTCTATTGTTGCTATTGTGATTTAAATGTTCAACTACTTTGTACTAATATAACCATTATTCCGTTGATTGTCCAGGAACGACCGAAGTGGCTGGAGATTAAATCAGTAAATGAGCTGAAGACGAAGGTTGGGCATGTGATAGTGATGCTGCTACTGATTGGGTTATTTGACAATAGTACGAAAGCAGCGATTCACACTCCTACGGATTTGCTTTGTTTCGCAGCATCGGTTCTTCTTTGTTCTGGTTGCCTGTATATGCTATCTAAGCTGAATGGCTCATAGCCTCGCACTAAGTTTGTTTGTGTAATATTCTGCTGTAACTATGTGAAGAAAACAACCTTTCACTTCAGAGCTGAAGCCCGAGGCATATAAGCAGCATGCTAATATAGGGTTATATAGAAGAGGCCGAGCTTAATCCTTGTTGTATGTTGTTTGTATATATGGTGTAATATAACGGAGTATATATGCATCAGTAATGAATTTATCAATGTCTGGTGTTTGTTTTTCTTTTTCGAAATGGTAAGGAGAATGACTAGAATGATTCCTCATCCATCGCCCTTTCACACGTATGTGTGGCTGTGTGCATAAACATTTATTTTTTGGAAGATGTATGCATAAACATTAGTTACTTAGTTGTAGTTTGTAGCCTCCGGCTCTTATAGTCACAGTCTCTTGCTAAGGGTGTTAGTGAAGCATCAAAGGGTGAATCCATGCCACTATCGACCCATCCCCGTGTTTTTATCGATAATGCAGCTAGTATTTGAAGGTTGTAAGTTCGTAACTTAATGATATGTACTCCGATTTAGATACGAATGAAACATTTATATTTTGAAAAAAAAAATGGAATACGTAAAAACAAAAGCATAATGAAATTGTCATTTGGCAAATAATAATGTTTACCAAAAGTTATGGTTGAACATCCTACAAAAAGTCAAAAACCCTTAACAATGGGGTATTCACATTGTGCTTGTATTATTCAAGTGAAAATATGTTTAATTAACTAATGTAGATAGGACTGACATGAGTTGGGCCTAACCCAACATGAGTCGTCCATTGATAGTTCGATACAATGTAACATGAGAGATTGAGAGGCACACTGATGGATTATAGGCCATGTATAATAGCATTCTTAGGCCTCGTTTGGTTTAAAAAATATAATTTAAGTGGATTTTTTTCTATGTTATTTCTATGGGAGTTAAGCTAAATTGTTTGTTTGTCCGTATAGATATTTGTAATTTTTGGGAAGTAATTTCTCAATTCTTATTTGGTGCTACTTCCTCTTTCTGTTTTTTTAGTTGCTACAAATAAATATATTATATCTCACAAAAAATACTCATTTGTTGCAAATAAAATAAAAAAAAATAAAATAAAAAAAAAAAACCAGAGGTAGTATTGTATTACAATATCACCGATGTTACTCATAGTTAACAAATTCTCCTTAAATATTATTATTATTGGGATTTGAGAAATTTTTGAAGGATATAACTGTAAATTAAAAAAAAAAAAAAAAGGGATGGGAGATTATATTCATCAATGGGGGTGGGTGTTTTATTTTCCAAGAAACATGATATTGACCTCCACGTTTTCTTGTAATTCAACTCGGCCTTTTTCCCTTTACCTACCTATTAGTTTCAACTTGAAATAATTAACCAATGATACTGAAGTTTAAATTTTATCTTTTATATATATATATATATATATATAACCATTTGTGTTAATAGTAATTAATTCTTTAAAAAAAAATAGTTAACTTGAATATATATGATTGATCTAAAACAAATAAAATAATAACCATGAGTGGCTCGTACCTAGCTATAAAGTTTATGTTGTTTACCGTCTTAAATTTTATTCATCTGTATAGCTTCATACTCAGCACTTAATAATTCCACTTAAAAATGAGTGGTGGATGAGAATCGAATTCGTGACTTTACTGTCATATTGATGCTAATACTATATTATAGGTCCAATTAAAACCAAAAGCTTAAACTAATGTTGAGGTCCGGAAATAAATTTTATATTATATCAATTAATTTTAAAAATTAAAAGGGCTTTGCAGTCTCACATTTTTATACGGAAATGTAACCAAACATCGTTATAATAAATTAATTACCCATTAAGCTAAATTGCAGAAAGAACAAAAGTGCACTTTATATGTTTAACTCCTCTAAACATTGTGAAGGCCGAAGAGAGTACCTTTATTTTTACTTTCTAGTTGGGTAAGATGTTGTATGTAATCGAATCGAAAGCTAACTCAAGTCAACTTAACTCGAATTAGTTAGTAGACAGTAGACACTATGATATATTGATATATAGTAGGGGGGAGGGTAAGGAAAAGTGAAGATCGAACCCTCAACCCCGAATTTATAGGGTTTATTCACTCGTTACTGTTAGGTTAAGCTTAATTTAGTTACATAAGGTTCTTATTCTATAAGAAAATAGTAAATTATGTACGTAGTACATATAAAACTAAAGAACATATAATACTTTATAACAAATAATAGAAATCATTTATCTAAACCAATTTTTGATTTATCACAAAAACGCAGTGACAATGCCACAAGTAATGGTAGCCTTGATAAGTGATAACATGGTGTATATCAATTACAAGAACCACTTCCATCAAACTACGTAACAAAATCAAACCACACAATTAAACCAATAAATAAAACCATGGCATACAAAAAATTAAAAGTTTAAATTTGATATAGTAGTAGTCCATAATATATGTACCAAAGGAATGCACATCAACTATGTGAGCCTGGTGGTTGTTCATGCCCGGCCCCAGGACTACGCCCCGGTGAAGTTGGTCGATAAGCCGAGGTCTCAACCTTCTTGTACCGGTTAATTTTGTAACCACTTGCTGATATTGGTGGATTTAGCCTTCTAGTCACCTTCATTGAATGAGGCAAATGCATGTTACTAGGACTAGGAGGTGACCTTCTTGCACCCTCTACTAATTCAAATTGTTGTTGCAAAATAAGTAACAAAATAATGATTAATGACATGGTTGCAATACTCTTAATCTTATGAAAGTATGCCATCATTTAATTATTTGTCACTCAAAACAACTAACCTAACCTTACTTATAAGTGTTTAATTTTTGTTTGTTTATATTATAATATAACTTCAATTCAACTCCTAGGAGAAGAATTGAATTGAAGTTTTAGTTTTAGTTAATTAGATGAGAGTGATTAATATTTGTGTGTGAACTAAAACAATGAGAATTATGGGCTATTTAAGATGATAATGAAGAGAGTGTATTGCGGCAAGTTGGCTTAGAAGATAATTAAAAAGAAGTTAAGCACATGGCAAGAGGGTTTAATAAAGAGATTAAGTCAGGAAAATAAACATGCGAATAATTCCATTTTAGGAAAGGATTTCAGTTTTGACTGATAGCATATTTTGAGCCATTCATCTTTACATTTTTAAGGAAAGGACATGCTTTCGTTGATTAGACAACACTATATATTATTATAGTACGTACAATGTGTAGTTTAATTGTATGTACAAGTTTAATCTATTACTCAACTAGCTACCGAGTTTAATTTGTTGGGAAGCTCAAAAGTTTTTTTCAATATTGTCTAATATCATAATTAAATTGTTTGGCCGCTGCAACGGCTGAGGTTGTTCATTCGAAGTTCCACACCAAAAGAAATTTGGAAAAAAGCAAAACTTATTTATGTGATACTAAAACATACTCTTTTAATATGATGCTAAATAAGAAGGTTTCCAAGTACAACATTGTATAAGTGGTTAGGCCGAAAGCGGACAAGTTCATACTAATTCAAAGTGGCATCGAAGCCATGGTTAAAAAGTGGTCTCTATATGTTTAGTGTGTGGGAGGCTTCCTCATGTATGTGACCTTAGCTTGCGATTGGAGATTGGATTGATACCATCGATACAAAATGAGGTGCCCTTGCATTGAAAGCCCTCCTAATGTTGGATCTCCCACTTCACAAAATTAAAGTTTAATGAGTTCATGTTAATTTCATATCATTTCAAGTAAAGTAGTCACTGCTCCACTAGAGTATACATCGTATTGTACCACATATTGCTTTACATTATAAATGTGAGACTCTCAAAATTTAATAAAAATGCTCCTTCCACTAAACAACTCAAGCATTTGTCCTAATGTTCTCTTCATTTCTTTTGTTAGTAGGCCTATTCCCTAATTTTGGTAATTTCTTAGTATCATATAACGTGCAATTAAAGTTGCTTAGATTAAGTGATTATTTAAATATAATAGATAAAGCTAGGAATTAGAGAATCCTTAATTATACCGTTGTGTTTCCCTAATTAGGAAGATTAGGTTTGATAAAAAGAGCTTTTTTCCCACATATTGTGATACATACATGATTTTTAGGTTCGATGCTAAGTGAGATTGCAAACTTTTTATTCGTTTTCAACCTAGATAGTGGCCAATCATTTTAGTGCAATTTTGACCCACACAAATACACAATATAATAATGCATATACCATATTTTTTTTAGGGACACATACCTTATTTAAAGTTTAGTTTGAATTGACAACATACAATCAAACTCAAAGCTAAACCGATCGATAAGAAGTGGTATAATTGGTACCATTATTATTATAAGGGATTTATAACTATTATTATTATTTATTATTATTTATTTTTGTTGGTGCTAATTATTATTTATTATTATTGTTGTTATTATAAGAACATCTTCAATGGTTTACTAATAGGACTAACTTGCAAATAAATAAACTTTCAAACTACAAGCTCAACCATGGTGTGATAAAAGAAGTTGTACCTTTGTTGAGCTACAAAGTCTTGGCTCCACTTTTATTTTTCTTGCCTTTTTCTTCAATATGACATTGAATATAAATAGTTAATTTCAAAGCTAAGCTACATATCTTGTAGCTTGCTACAATAAATAGCTGCAGCTTAAAAAAATGACGCAACTAATAATGCTGCAAAGATTTGTATCTTATCATTGAAGATGCTCTAATTAGTTAATAAACACCATTCTTCCGTTTCAATCAACGCATGACAACTCATACAAGAAGTTTTAATCCTAGACACTCAACTTAGCATAATTGTATAGAGGAACTTTGAGTCGTAGTCAAAGTTAATTAACTTTACAGTAAGTGGGTCAAGAGTGAATTGAACAAACTTTGACCATAAACACTTACTTATTGTGTCATTATTAATTTGAATATATATAGTTGATGCAATTTGTATATGGAGTAAGCGTTTGATGGATGCCTCCTCAAAACAGTTTTCAACCCATTCCATCTTACATTTTTTGGGCCCTCTCTTATAGTATGGATTATAGATTAGGATCGTTTGCTCTAATACCATGACAAAACTCTATTGGACCTAGTCACTGGCCTATACCGAAGGAGAGAATGACTACTCACAAGCATATCAAGATTCTATCATAAAATCAATTGGTAATATGAGAAGTGGCCTCTAAACTTATATTTTAGTTTTTTCCGCATTTTTCTATGTGGGATTCACACGTGGATTTATTCTCTCAACAGTTAGTATGATGTTATTTGTTAAACACCCTTTCTAAAAGGAAAGTTGCATATTAAAGAAAAAGAATAATAAAATACGAAGCATGTATTAGCCCTAAATTTTGTAATTAAAAAAGCTTAATATGTAAGGTTCAGTATCTACAAATGTACAAAACACTAATAAATCAGAGTTTTCTAAATCAGAATTGTTTAAAAAAGAAAAGGACTAACTTTAATTTCATTGATGAACAATGATTAGACAACATGCACTATGTCATTCAAGTGCTTAAATTTATATGTTTGTGTAAACTAACCAACTAATATAATGAAACCGTAGATGATACAAATGTTAGAGATTCTTATATAATATATATCAAATACATAAACAAAATACTCCACTAATCGAGATAATCATTTGTCTTAATGACCTCTTTTTGTTTCTTTTCTCATATCTTTAGTTACATACTTCTATTCCATTTTTTATCTTTAAAAATGATAAGCTCTTTAAATAAGTTGTAGTGAACTAATAGTAGTTATGTATATAAGAATCTCTCAAACGATTAGCGTATGCATAACTTTAACATAAATATCATACATTAAAAACCATATCTATTAACACGACAAACATAACTAAACAAGTCAATAGAGAAATAGTAATAAATATTCGAGGTGGTAATAATATAGTATGATACAGAGTATCATTTTTTACCAATTATATTTCTTGTGGAGTTTTTTTCACTGGTGCCTCTATTTTTTTAGTTAAAATAAATAAATAAATAAATTATGTGTTGCACCTAAAATAAAAATTTAAAGTAGTATAATTTAACACTTTTATATGCATTTATATGTGAAAAGGTTAAGAATCTTCTCGTATTTTTTCTCCCAAGTATGGTCAGATGACACCTTTAATCTGGTTCACCCGACTCAAAAGATAATCACAACTAAGGTCATGTTCTTTTACATTCATTTTCAATTCAGTGCACTAATTAAGTTATCAATTATTTTATATTTCGTTTTTTATCACTTATTTATATTAATATTTATTCTTATAAATACTTAAATTATATTTACTTTTTTATTTTATTTATTCTTTTTTTATTATTATCTATGTTATTTTATTTTATTTTTCAACTAAGTTTAGGCAACGTTTAGAAATTAAAGACAATCAAACGAGCACAAATTATGTTCATTCCCATGAATTGCAAATTATCATAAGGAGTTTCAAATTACAATCTACAATAATATATTATTACAAACATGATAATACAATACTTTATTAGAATGGAACCTTAATATAGAATCTTGACAGTTGATACGTGATACGACAAAACTTACAATAGGGAATATGCGAAAAGATTCCATTCTAATACAGAGTAGAATACTATGCCAATAGCATATTTCCTCCGTAATTGCTACATTTGTTTTTTCACAGTTTTTAAGACAAGATTCCAAACTTTTATATCTCAAGTTGTGAGCATGAAAAAATTACGGAGTAGTACATAATGTAATGAATCAGTCAAAATTTTATATGAATACTTTATAATTTATCTTATGTACCACGTATAAAAAACTAAAGAGAATCAAAATACTTGTATGAATAGCTGATGAAATCAATGTAGTATAATAATTAATTAGAGTTAGGGCATGTTTATTTCAACTTAAAACAACTAAACTGAACGGAACTGATTGGATATGAACTGAAAGTTTTTTATGAAAGATCAATGAGTAGCAAAATAAGAAAAGAGCTGAATTGAACTGATTTTAAGCTGAAGTAAACAGACCCTTAGAGAGGTTATCTATATATAGAATATCACGGATTTGTTTTTTTTTTTCTTTTTTGTGTGCTAGGGAACCATAAGGGTGGGGTGAGAATCGATCCCAAAATCATATGAAATCAAAAGAAAAGCTTTAATTACTTGAACTATTCGTCATTCTCATCGCGGATTTTAAGTTTTAACTTAATACTCATATAAATATAGAATCTTGACAGCTGATAGACTTATAATTGATCGACAAAACTTACAATTTGGGGTGGGGGGTAATTGGAATATGCGAAGCTGAGCTAAAAATAATACGAACGTAGAATTCCAATAGATTAGACAATAGTACAGATAATACTATGTTTTTAGGAGAACCACGTCCAGTTGTCTGAAGATCGTAGTCAATGACTCAGACTCAATAAGTAAAGTTGCAATAATACTGTAGTATACTCACAATAATGTACTCCGTACACATTAACTCCGAGTATATTCAGAGTCAAATCTATGCATCCAGATATACTTTATATAATTATATTAATCAATAATAAACAAAAAACACATATTTCTCGCTAGTACTTGCTCTTATCAATCATGTTGCAAGTTGCAACTAGTTAATGAGGGAGTATTAGTAGAATCTTTTGGTAGGTATTACTCCCTACTAAATTTGTGTTAGAACCAATTGGGTAAATTGAACAGTGATCGGAATCGATTAATAATTTGAAAACAGCATGTATCCTAAATTGTTAATCTGTTATTGATCACTAAATCAATGAGTTGAATAAAACCGGACATAAATTGAAAGTGGCCCAATTTTAAGTTGACTTATACAACTACAAAACATAAAAATTAATTGAACCAAAATGAACCGAACATTAAGCAACCTATCACATAAACTGCCCTGAATTGAACTGTAATCATGATGCATCATTGAAATGTTTAGAATTCAAGTAGGTCAACTTTAACCTATACCGTCAACCTGGATTGTCATCCTTACCGAGGATCCGAGGTCATTGGCCCTTGTTAAAGTTTGATAATCAATGAATAAAAAATTATACATTACTTCTTTGTTCCCTTTAATTTGATACGTTTTGACTTGCACATATACTAATGTTCTTGTTTAATCATAAATATCTTTTATTGTATATACATGTAAAAATTATAATAATAGAATATTAATAACATACTCATAAAACAAATTAAACAAGATATCAGTGACTATATTATATATGGGACGTAATTTAAAAAATTCTCTCATCTTATAAATAGTGTCAAAATTTCACTCTTATCAAACAAAATTGAACAAAGGAATTTTTTAAAAAATAAAAATAAAAAAAAGGATGGAATAACAAAAATACTAAGTTGCGAACACGATTAAGTCGCCATCATTCACTCTACCATTTCAACTTTGAGGAATCTTAAAAACTGCTAACCTTAAAAAGAAAAAAGGAAAAAAGAGCCAGATGCATGACAGAGTGATACAGTAAGATTTTGTATTATAATGAGAAGCAGAAAGAAAATCTAGCAGTGAGCTGCTAGCCAATCACAATTTTCCTAACTTTATAATCTAAAATCATTAACTTAAGGGGTCCTTTGGTTTACATGGCAAAAAAATTTCCATAAAAATACATGATTTAAGGAAAGTAAGGCCAGTTCTTTTGGACTGAAATTTTCCTGCACCCACTTGAGTTTAATTTAGCTCAGTTTAGCCTCATTCAATTCAGTTCCATTCAGTTTTATTTAATTCAACTCATCTCCATTATAATGACTAACTAGTAATTTAGCTTGGGCGATGCCCCGGGTTGATCTCAAAATACCAAACACTCCATCTGTATCTTTTTACGTGCTATATTAGGGTTTTCGGTACCAGTTATAGTGTAACTTTGACTCACTTTGGTATTTTATACGTAAAGAAAAATATAGCCATATGGGACCTTGTTTGATTCGTTTCGATGTAAACTTTTCAAATATATACTTTTTTTTATAATTTATTGAAATATATAACTCGAGACAATAATTTTAGAGGTTGTTTATTGAGAAATGTGAAAAAGTAAAAGTAGTAAGTAAAAAATGGGGAGGTAATATGTTATTATTTATAAATTTTTACAATTTATTGTATTATATTTTTGTAATTAATTGACTCATGCAAAATTGATAAAAATTATGTTTCTATAATAAGTTTATCGTTAAAATTTTTTTTAAAAAAAAACATTCACTTTTTTTCGAATGAAAATAACAATTATCCAGTACTTAAAATAAGGGAATGTGTGAGCAATAGTCTCTTATCATGCCTCTTAGCTAGAGATGTACATATTTGTGCATGTACTTTTAGTTACATGTACTCATGTAACTATAGCACTTTATTACATTTTATTGTGAACAATTGATCAACAAAAACAAAGTGGATTGATGGTTGTGTATTTACATTTCATTTGAAAGGTCATGAGGAGGTTGCCATGTTGCACAATGCAAGTGAATGTAGGGGAGTTTACGTGGCGCATCGACGTTTTCCGAATTTCGTATGAATTGATTTCCCATGGTTATTTTCTGTTTTTTTTTTTTTTTGAAGGGTCCTATGGTTACTACTCATTAGTTAGCTTGCTTATTTTATAATTAAAATAATAAATTTGGAGAGAGAAAGAAAGAAAGAAAAAAAATTATTTGTTTCACAATATTTGTTACGTTTGGAATATTGGGTACAAGAAAAGAAGATTTTAGACCATGAAAAACCTTCGTGATCGATGTAAAAGAAAAAACATATTTAAGGCCGGTTTACTTTAGCTTAAAATCAGTTCAGTTCAGCTCTTCTTTTATTTTGCTAATCATTAATCCTTCATAAAAAAAAAATTCAGTTTAGTTCAATTGTTTTCAATTGAAGTAAACAGGTCCTTATATGATATCTTGTTAGATTCGTTAAGATGCATAGTTTTTAAGAAGCGTAGTGTAATATTTAGGTTTTGTCACATATATTATTGAAAACTGTGCAAAATATAACATAACAAACTTTTTTACTACCTCTGTTAACACTTATGTGCAACACTTATGTATTATTTGTGAGATATAAAAAATTCAAATGTTGCACAAAATAGTTAACGGAGGTAGTAAATGGAGGGAGTAATTTATTGAGTTAATGATATAAGGAGGTCCCATAATAATTATGTTAATAAATAAGTTAAGAAGCGCATAAGTGAAGATAAAATACTTCAGAAGAATTTGTGTTGGTTCACGGAAATGGCCTGGTTGTTCCCCCTTGTCGATTAACCCGACTCCTACAAGAGTCCGAGGTGTTACTGAATAGTAGTCATATTCATATTCCATGTAGCTAGGACTTGTAACTTAGCAAGTGTAGCACAATAGCACATAGTACCCCTATTTAAGCCTATTAAGCACATAATTACGTTTACCGTACATGTTATAAATTTTATTAAAAGGGGTACTACAAAATTAAAGTATATAGTACTTTATAAGTTCATATATATGATATGAATGACCGTGCGTCCACTATGTCATGTAAAACAAACACGCATGATGTTGCAGCGCGACTACGTAATTATAAAAGAATTAAAGATAGATCTTCCTAATTGTAATTAGTAAAGTCATTAACAGCTTTACAACTTTTAATCTTTTGTCAAGATGTGAACATTAGTGTACCTTTTACTAATTAATAATAATCAGCAGGTGCAGCAAACTGATGTGTTCTCCGTATCTATAATTTCGATTCAAGTTACGTTACCACTTGCATGTACCATTTCATTTTCAAGGTATATATACTAGCTACATAGTTGACTATTGTTAATTAAGTATATTAAGAGGATTGAATATTGGCTAATTGTAACATACTAATTTATGTTCTGATCCGGTGCAGTCGAAACTAGGGCCGAATTCGAAGCCGGAGGGCAGTGCGGATTACTGTCCTCCGATCCATCTCTATAGCTGACTGCAAATATGCATCTAGACTGAGAATTATCGCGAACAATATAATATGTTGAGTTGAGAAAAGTATGGGTGTTTATGTGTTTAGCAATTATTTTGAGGTAGAGAATTCTTCATTTTTTCAATATATGGAGCAAGTATATATGCCAATTTTTCATGTTGTTCCAAATTCCATATATACATAAAAGATTTTTACAATGATGAAAGTTTTCTTAAACAAAACCACATAGAAATAAGAGTACACATGGTTACTTGACTTGCTATGGATTGATGTACTAGAGAAATTAATTTATTTACTCGCTTTAGTTGTTTATTTTTAATAGATATTAATTTTGCACTTAAAAATCTATTGTTCTATTTGTAATAATTTTGACTTTAGCTTGATGTTAAATCCCATCTTTAGAATTTTTAGTGATGAAGAGAGTTGCTACATACGCTCAAATGTATTATACTCCGTATAATAAACGGAGTACTCCGTATATGCGTAGAAATAAGTTTCAAGTAGTCGGGTACAAAAATAATAATTGTTGCCCATTCATTGTCTCACCATATAATGCAACCTCATTAAGAATATTAAATAGTTAACCAATTTGTACACCAAACTTTATAACATAAATTAATACGAGTATTTCAAGAAATGAAATGAAGTGGCATGTATGAATGTATGATGTATCGATAAAGTACTCGGTAATTCAACCGATATGGGACCTTGAGATCTGAGAATTCAAGATCCATAATAGTCCACATTTCCAATTACTATTTAAAATTAATAGGGAAATAGTATATAACCAATAGAGGATTAGAGGGGGGAGAAATTGACACGATGGACTCGATAACTCGATACGAAATCGACCTGTTATTAATGAGGTTGGGTCAAGAGTGTTGACCTATTTAATTAAACGGGTTGACATGACATGACACGTTTATTAAACAGGTTGGGTTAGGGTTGGAGAGTTTAACCCGTTTAAGTAAACGGATTGACTCGACACGACACGGTTCCACCTTATTATATATAATAGTATGTAAAAAAAAAAAAAGTGACCCGCTAAATTGACACGAAAGCGACCCGTTATTAGTGAGTTTGGGTCAAGAGTTTTAACCCGTTTAAGTAAACTGGTTGGTACGACACGACACGTTTATTAAACGGGTTGGAGGGGTTCAACATGTTCATGTAAGTGACACGACACAACACGTTTCCCAACTCTAATAACAATAACGGATATGGTTATATAACTTTGCATTTAATTAATCATATACGTACTTCAATTCGTAGTACGAGTAGTATATACTGTATAGTCTCAAGTTTTTAACTGTACATGAAGGTCATGTGGATTTTTGACTAAATGATTTTGTTGGACTATAGAAATTAGAATCTATACAATACATGTGGGATTATTATTGGATTCTCCAGTACGTTGAGGAGGATGATAAACCAGTATACTTCAAGGATTGCACTCTTTCCGTCCTTCTTTCTTTGTCCCATTTATCCCAAAAAAGTAAAAAACTCTCACTAAAAGTGGAGTCTTTGGACAAAGATTGGAAAACAATGACGGTATTTTGAACTTTCACTCAACAAGAAAAAAAAAGTTCATGGTCCAAGGGGAAAATAACATATTCCCGACTAGTGGATTGATTTATCCACCGTACTTGTCGGTTTATCATTCTCGGTAAATAAGCACCTTAAAATCCTAAATATTAAATAAACTATAATACCCAGCACGTACTTTTTTAAATATTGCATAGTATTATTGGTTTTAAAATGTATGTCAAAATCATGTGTTAATCGGTATAATCAATAATGGAGTGATGATCATTTTAAGATAGTATGGAGTATTTTCACCTTTCACTACCTTAACTAAGTCCACGTCTCCATGTATCGTAGGGGTGAGCACAATCAAGTAGCGTGTCCTAGTACTGGTTTTATCAGGTACTTGGTTGTATTTTTGTACATAATTTTTCTTTTGGACAAGGTATTTTTTACATAATTCAATACTATAATATCTTATTTCTTTTGATAAAAAATTAAAAAAAAAAATCAACATCAAATACAATACTCTAAATTTAGATTATATCACGTATATGTTTATTGTCTAAAAACAATAAATTAATAAAAAAAAAAAGTAAAATATTGCTTAAAATTGGTTCCAATACCAGGTACCCCACTAGGAACTGGGTCCAATTCCAAGTAATCCGTATTGATGCTAGTACAACTGTGTGCCCAACCGACACCAGGTCCAAAATTGTCCAGGTCTTAGTCCTGGTATTACCTGGATAGTTATTTTTATCTTGATAATTTTGAAATATAAGATCTGTATTTTAAAATATGGATTATTATAAATTATATACTCTCTACACTCCTCTTTGTTTGTGCATTTAAACCGAGAAAATAATGGGGTTCGTTGAAGTCAAAAAGGAAAAATAGATTGGAGAGAAAATGTGAAGTTAGGAAAAGATGGGCCCTTTAGTAGGCCACTCTCGTTAATTAAAAAATAGTAGAAATATGTTTCAAAATATGAAGTAGAAAAAAGCACGATGCACAAGATATTAATAACGTTCAAATGGGGAAATTGCTCAAAACACTATAGAACGGAGTGAATAATTGATTTTAAATAAGGCATATATTAGGATATTATAATATAAACTAGCTTTGATTTTGGGCGTTGCCCTGAATCATTTGATACATCAAAAAAAAGTTTAAGGCTTACTAAATAAATTTTATAATTTTTTACTAAGTAGTTTTTCACAAAAAATTATTAAAATCAAACCTAAAATTTCATAAGATGAAATATTAAGTATGTAAATATATAGAGAGTGTATAGAAAACCTTTTTACATTAGCAATAAAAATGTTTTAGCAAATTATATGTTGATGATTAATTATTTTCAAATATAATCATTTGTTAATATTTTTTTCTCAAGCAATGATTTATTTATTATTAGGGATTTATGTGAGTTGAATTTGTTTGAGAATAATTATATTTTTAACGGTTAGTATTTTTTAACATGAATACACGATTGCTAAAGAAATTTAAAGCATTGGAGTGAAAGAACAATTATGATATTGGGGAAAAAGGCTGAATATGAAATGATTACACACAATGTGTTAAAGGATAATCACACAAGGCACAAGCAATTGTTTATTGTTATTAATTATACATTTATATGATTTAACATACATATTAAAAAATATTATTAAAAGTTATTTGGCCATTCGCTTTATGATGATATTTTCATTTATTTTGCAATCCATAATATTATAATTTGTTGTATGAAAAAATAACAATGGTAATGCATACCTTAGTTGGTAAAGTCTATATTTCTTAAAGTGAGAGGTCACAAAGTTCAATTCATAACAAACACGTTTTTTTGCTAACATTCACAGTACACTGAAGTTGTATTAAAGAGACGCCACATGGCGGATTGCTATGATTCGCTTTGCGTTTTAATATATATAGTTGATTATGACTACCTCCATTTTAAATCGAATAACTGATTTGAATCAACAAATCACCCAACAAACAAACTTGAATCAAGAAATATCCCCAAAGAAAATAAATTTGATTATGATGATGAATGAAAATGGAAGGATGAGAGCGTTTAAAGGGTTTGAGGATGATGGTAATGGAATTGAAAGAATGAGAATATTTTTTTACTCAAATAAACAAATACCCCTTATGTCAGACGAGTCACAAGGAAGAAATAGATTGGTGAACTGTATTTACTGTTGTAGCGGTTTATTTCTTATAACCTTGCCATTTGGAGTAGCGGTTTCCACTGTAAACCGCCATTTAGAATAGCGGATTACTAAAGAAATCGAAAAAAATTATATAACTGAATTGATGACATGGACAGTAGATAAAAATATAACTGTAATTATGGAATAACATTGGTCTTGATCTCATACATGTTTGCCTGCTAGAAAGATGCTAAAACTTTTCAAGCAAGAGAATTCATTCAGAACTTACCCGATGCTTAATTTAATAAGAACAAAGATTTTTCTATCATGGAAACAAGACTGCAATCCAAATTAATACTGTAACAAACAGACCACCTTTCACTTAAATCCTTCTAGTTTAAGGTGTTTTTAGGGTAGTAATTCACAATGTTATATATTACCAAAATCCACAAGAAGTATGTTATTTGGAATGCATTTTGCATAAAAATAATAATAATAATAATAATAATAATAATAATAATAAAAATAAAAAAATTCGAATATATCATTTTCAGATGTATAACGGAAATAAGATTTCAGATATTAAACAGATTCAAAGTTGATGTCGTTCTAATTTATACAACTGTATGAAGAGAAGCAAGAACAAAGATGGTTTTGCGTAACTTAAATTTACAAGATAACATCAAATAGTGCACATCAAATAGTGCCCAACTTTCACAAAAATTGCAATTTGGGTACTGTTAGAGATAATATCGGAAAATATATGTGTGATATATTTTCCCTAGATATAATTAGGAGAATAATATAATTTAGGTTTATTTATATTAAGATATTTAGTAGTTTATGGTAGTACTTTTAGGTTTTAGTAGTATATATTTTAGGAAGATTGTTTCCTATCTTATGTTACCTAGGTTTTATATAAATACTCAACCTATTGATGAATAATAACCAAGTCATCATTAAGTCATATTAAATTTGTTATGGTATCAAAAGCAGGTTAGATCTTGGGATCGTTCACAAAAATTTTCCCCCTGCCGGTGGGTTAAAAAAAAATTATTAAACCCACCGGTGGTAAGAACCATTAGAATATATTATATATTTTTATTTTTTTAAAAAAGGGAAAAAAAAACACTTCGTATCTTTGAGGAAGTTTATTAGGAGTATTTTTATTTAAAGAATTTGAGAATTATGTTGAAGACTTGATGATTATACATGGCTTTTGCCATGGTTGAAATTATAGATATGATTGTTTGGTCTTAATAATTATAATTGTTTGTGCTATAGGTCTGAAAAGAATTGTTTAAAAAATAAAAATCGGCTCTCTTGTGTCGTGAGACAAGATATTTCGGCTCTCTTTGTGTCGTGAGACAGGGAATGATATTGGTTCTGCTTATGCTGTGAGACAAGGGTTATAATATGAGACAAGGGTCGATGGTTCTTGTACTGAAGATTTGAGCATGAGTTTGCTCCGAACACTCAATGAATTTGAGCTTGGTTTTTCTCTGAAAAACTAAAATTGAATTTGTGTTTGGTTTGCTCTGAAAAACTAATTTGTTATACTTGCAAGTTCGAAAAGAATGACGTTCCTGTTTAATTGATGGTTGATAGGTCAAGAATGACATTCTTATCATCATTAAAGTGATTGTTGATTGATGATGAGTTCCAAAAGACGAACGTTCTCATTATGCAAAAAAAAAAAAAAAATGAAGACGATATTACTAGATTGTGCATCTCGACTTCAACAAAGAGAAGAATTTCCAATCGCAACGTTTCTGTTACTGCCGTTACGATTGCTGGAGGGTGTTACAGATAATATCGGAAAATATATGTGTGATATATTTTTCCTAAATATAATTAGGAGAATAATATAATTTAGGTTTATTTATATTAAGATATTTAATAGTTTATGGTAGTATATATCTTTTAGGTTTTAGTAGTATATCTTTTAGGGAGATTGTTTCCTATCTTATGTTATCTAGGTTTTATATAAATACTCAACCTATTGATTAATAATAATCAAGCCATCATTAAGTCATATTAAATTTGTCAGGTACCCTAGTTGCAAAAGTTGCAATCTGGGTACCCCTAATGCAATTTGTAATATTATTTTAGAAAAATTAATATATTCGATATTTTATTTTCATAAATCAAAATTAGTTTATTTTTTTTATTGAATATGTTTGAAAATTACAAAAGTGAAAAACTTTAAAATATATATTATAAAATATTTATTGAAATATAATAAAAAATTATCATATAGACACAGAAGTTTAAAAAAAGCTAAAAAAATACATATATTATATATAATATATTACTCCCTAGCTCCGTTCCCTATTTTCTTTATCCGTCACTATTCACATCTTCATTATGGTATATGATATAATAATAGTAATAGGGTCAAATTGAATTGATGAAAGAGAAACAACTTGCAACTAATCAAGTAGGTAATGTGTGGGGTCTATCTTAATAAATAAATATTATAAATCTAATAAAATTGTTTGGTAAAGAAAAATATAGAACATCACAAAACAGCATAGGTAAAGAAAAATAGAAAACAGAGGGAGTATATACTTTGAATTAAGCTTGTGGGTCAAATCGGTCACAGTTCAAATTACGACTATAGAAAAATCTGGATTCGGGGTGATACTTTCTGAATATATCGTAGTTTGACAATTAACAAAAGTTTGTATTTTTATTTATTTTATTAACAGTTCTTAAATTTCAACATATATCAAAGTTAAGTACTCTATTATGTGATTAACTCTTAATAGAGGTTAGAGTAAGTATTAAATTGCAACTTTTGCAACTATGGTACACAGATTGCTAATTTGGTGAAAGTTTAGGGATTAAGTATGTGCTTAACTCTAAAATTGAGGGGTTTCGTACATACCATTTAATATTTAATTAAAACTCAAGATCACATCAATAACTTACACATAAACGATCACGATAATTACAACACAACACCATTTATTTGACTTCCAAATACATAACAATAATGTCCAAAGTATATTAATTCGAACTAGACAAAAAACAAATCTTCAAATCATAGCTCTTTTATATTATTTTATTGTGCATGACAAATCACGAAGTATTTAAATTAAATTTAATCCGATAAAATCCATATATACATTCATATCCCAACTGATCCCTAACATTTTTGGTTGAGGATCATCATCACTGTCTCAAATAAAATAAAATAAAGATAAATCATAGGATGGAGTATAATATATTCGTAATTGTTTTTAGTGGGTCACTAAATTTATAGTTGGTTGGTGATTTGGTGCTACTGGCTATTGGATGCGCCAAGTCATGAGAGAAAAAAGTGAGGAGAAGTTGCCCACAAAATTAAAACCAAGGCAAATATTTATTGTTAAGATGATTTTAGTGCTTCAAATCATAACCAATAACACTCAAGAATAAAAAAGGTTCAGGAGTTATTAATTAGGCATATTTATCAAAGTCGTTGTTAGTTAAAAAAATTTCAATTATATAGATATTTGTTTTTTTTTTTTTTTTAAACTTAATAGGGTTAAATCTATTACTCACTATATATGTCTCGAATTGCTTGGTCCATTTGCTTCTTAATAGTTTTTATCATGTCACAATTTCAAATATTATCTATATAATTACGTATGTAAAAAATTTAGAAAATTTATCTATAAATTAAATTTAAAGCTAGACTCCTCGATCAATAAGATAATCAAACAAAATCTCATGTAACTATGCCCCCAGGGATATAAGATTAAAAAGAGTCAAAGAATATAAATGAATAATGCCTAAAAAGCTAAAATTGGAAGCTAAGGGCCTGTTTACTTCAGTTTAAAATCAGTTCAGTTCAGTTCATTTCCGCTCAGCTCAGCTCTTCTTTTATTTTGCTAATTAATCCTTCATAAAAAACTTTCAGTTCAGTTTAATTCAGTTGTTTTCAGTTGAAATAAACAGACCCTAAGTAAAGTGAAACATTGCTGAAAGTTATTGAATTCATCAAAAATATAGGGTAGAATGTGAGGAAAATTGATAAAAACACTCCTCAATCAGAGTGTTATACTACCTCTATAATCAATTACCTGGAACAAAGGCGAATTATTTGTGAGACATAAAAAATTTATTTGTTGCAAGTAATCGATTACGGGGTAGTAAGTATTTATTAGAGGAAGTCGAGGCCCAGGAATTGGTTTTATACTCTATCACACACCTTCACACGAAAGCCCGTTGGGCTTGAAGTGTGGATGCAACATGGGCTCCCTCATACCTTGTGCTTAATAATTGGCGCAGAGGGGTGGATAAGATTTGAACCTGTGACCTTTGTGTCACATTGGCGCCGATACCATATTAGAGGACCATTTTAACCAAAAACTTAAGATGATGGTTAAGGCCCAGTAATTGGTTTTTTACTCTATCGTTATTTTCACTAGTACATAAGATTGTATGAGCTTATATTAGGGAGACTCATTCACCCTAAATTCACCAAATGTACGACCAAAGTTTTATTAAAATAATTGAATGTGATTGGAGTTAAACTTTGATGAACCAGATAGACATGCTAAAAAAGATTGTATTGTCTAAGGGTGCCTTTATCCGTTATAGATAAGTGTTATAACCCAAAGTGGAGCTCAACAAACCATCAAATCAAATTTCATATTAAAAAAGATTAGTCTAGAAACAAGTTAATATATAAAATTGAATAATGCAACATTGATTTCACAAGCAAATCATTTTTAGTTAGTTGTCAACGGTCCTTTTGCCTCTTTGTTGACAATTATATTGTTTTGCTAGCTACTACTACGTACACGTACTCATCCTCCAATGAAGTATGTACCACCACACAAATATGGAATCAACGTAGTATATATATTATGAAATTAGTATAGCTATGCTATCCATATTTTTGTTTTATAATTTCATTCAATCTCCTCTAAAAAAAAAATAAAAAAAAATGGAGCTTAACGATATGAACAACTATGAAAATGGAAAAACATTCACAAATCAGAAGGGAGAAGAGTTGGTAATAGACTTAGGAAGTATTGATACACAAAGTCTTTTAATGGATGGTGATAATAAGCAAAGTTGTTACACTAATAAATTGTCTGCAAGAGAAATGGAGTCTCTTACGGCGCTTTGTAACACCATCATACCGGCCATTGATCCACCGGAAAATACAACCGATGAGTCGGTCATTCGGTTTTATAAAACTTCTGCTTCCATGATGGGAACTCCTGAGCATGTAGGCACCATATATATCTTGTTTAATTTCTCTTCCTACCTATTCATTCTATAGTTTTGCAATTTGTTACTCATTGATTATGTACACCATCTTTTGTTAGTTCCATTACTTACTTTTACGTTATTGTTTTAATTGTGATCACTGATATTTAGTAACTATTGTGATGTTCGTTGTATTAAGTATTAATTAATCATAGTAGCCGAAGAATTTAACAGAATGATGGGATTAGTGAAAAATGATCGAGTTAATTTTTATTTCGACTTGGTAGGAAAAAATGCACCAAAGAAAAACTTTAGCAAATTGACGAAGTAAAATATAGAAAAAGAAAAGTTGATCATTTAGGAGATAAGATATTAAAGATAGTATATAACTAAAGGTATTATTTGTCAAAGGTAAACCCTATGTTGTACTACTAATTAATAACACGTATGAAAAATGTCAAAGGGTGTACAAAATATATACAATGATGAAAAATTGCATATATAATTTCATTTATTTGTCATATTAATTACTAGTGTAATAATCTTACCTTACAATTAAGCATTCATATAATGTTGAGTCATACTATATATCTTTGTATAATTTTTATGATTGTTATTTTGTGAAGTTGGGAAGATTGATAAGCCAAAGACTAAGGCATCATGTGGTACTAATACGACTATTTCTATTCATGATGTCAACGAGATTGGGAACCTTGATCATTGGAGCAGGAGTTAGAAGTTTCTCTTTTCGATATCCATTTCTACTCAAATTTTCAGAATTGCCCCTCGAAAGACGCCAGAAATATGTGCTCTCTTTGGCTAATAGTGCCTTTTTTTTGTATCGTATGGCTTATTTTGGCATCAAACTTCTTGTTTTAATGGCCTTTTTTACTCAGGTATGCACTTTAATTTTCTCCTAATTCTCGTAATTTTAGTTACTTAATTTCATGTTTTAATTGATGGTTTTGATAACAAAGTTTAGCATTATGTGTTGATTGGAGAGTATATAATTATGTCATGTCAAATTAAAGACTAATTTTGAATGATAAGTTGTCGGTAATACATGTCAAAATAAAAATATATGAGTTTTAAACGCGGAAAATTTTGTATTGCGTACTCTATCGATAAAAGCTTCTAACATATATCCTGTTAATGTTGCATAGCTACTTAAGACGTATTAGCTCCTTCTCATATAACATATTTTAAATTTAGTACTACGTATAGTATTAGAATTGTCGCTTTGTTTGCCCATAATCATGCAGTTGTATAACCTCTACTAAGTATAGAGTAATCGTTTTAATCTATTAATTAAATCGTAAATTAATTTTGAATCTTGATGAGCTAAAAAACATAATTGAATCCAATCATATGTTTGGACTTGGATAAATTGATGGCTAGCTATAAAACACCCAATCAACTTCCAACTAATATGAGAATCATATACATTGACAAGCATTATATGTATTGGACGTGGACATACTCGTCAGTTGAAAGCACAAGCTAACTAACAACAACTTAATCATTTTAGCACCAAAAAAAAAAAAAAAAAAAAAAAAAA
>PYUH01000036.1:2840672-2857722 GCA_016808085.1 Suaeda aralocaspica
AAAAAAAAAAAAAAAAAAAAACAACTTAATCATTTAATTTATTAATCGTGTGTTATCCGTTATATATTTATGCCAATCTAAACCGAATACATGATTGTTTAGAATGGTATCTGATAGATTATTATATATTATGTAAATTAATTAGTTGTAAAATTACAAAGCTCTTCCTTGCATCGTAAACCCTAACTAGGTGATTAACACTCTTGTATATGCTTCATATATTAATCTATCACTATCAATGACAAATTGATAATATATATATGTATAGCTTGAGTTTAAGTGTTAACACTACATGTTTTTAGTGTAAGATGTAAGGCAGTAACCTAATGCGTGGTCAAGCCAAATTATTATAGTCTAACTGACCTACTTAATCTATATGCAGTTAATTACGTACACTCAAATTGATCATAAATAGCAATAATTTATATAGACAAAACTTAATTAATCCAAAACCATGCGTATAATTCATTAAAACTTTACTGACTAAATTAGTAGTTCACAACTCATACCTGGACTTATATCCTGAATGATCTTTAAAAATGAAATAATGACTTATAACTACTTTATCGAACCCCTAGTACGCACGTAGTATATATGTAATATGTTAGCTAGCTATACCTTTCATACACTTTGCCAACTGCCTGCGCCATCAATGCTTAGAGCGATTATCGTCGAATGCCAAAGTTGTCACGGCAACTCAAACATGAGTAATAAAAAGTTAACAGCAATAATAATAATAATAATGTATGTCTTCATCAAAAATTGGGTAATTTATGCAAATAGGACGCTATATCTACTTTCATGAATTTTGATGTAACAGTTTTAAGGTTTTTTTATAACACAAACTAGTCATTATACATATATATTTTTTTTGGAATAAAAGATGCAACTCATTTATTGGTTCTAGCTAACAGCTACTCTACAATTTTTTTATTTCAATTTATTAACACGTTATAATAGACCTACACCTTAATACAGAAAAATGTCGTTTATATATATTTTTTTTAACAGAAGACTTGCTCCTAATAAAATGTTTACATAGTTTAGATCAATACACTTTCGTCATTTTAAATAACTTAAATTATAACATTTTTGGTAGTCAATGTTGAAAGATAAAAGTATACAATCGTTTAATATATAGTATCGGAGTGATTACTTACTTACCAAGTGACCTTTTTACTCCAAGTAAACATTTATTTAAGGAAACCAAACTTTTTACTTTATAAAAAAAACAACCAAAACTACTCTCTAGTAAATACTTGAACTTTTAATTTAATCCTTTCAACTAATGTACCTTTTTACATGAATTGACAATTATAAATACTAGAAGTTAGGTAATCAACTTGACTTATTACAACACCTACGGCAACTAAAAAGGGTGTTCACAATCACTTAATACTTTACTAGTACAGAGTACATCACATTTGATCCAATTGTTTTGGGCTCCTCTCCACCTAAGTACATTTACAATGCACCAACTTACACTACAAATTTAAATCAAAATGGTTAGTCGTCCATGCTTCATCCATCATGGAATTATGTTGTTTCCCCACTTGTTAGTTGAATAGTTACATTAATCTTAGTTACCCATGTAACATACTATACTACCATGGTTACATTCTTCTTGATCAGTCAAAAAAATATCGGTAACAACTTACTAAGTGCTTCTCGAGTTTCGGTTTTACAATTTGATCTTAACATATATATTTGCTTATGTATGAACTTAAAATAAATTATTTCATTTTATTTTGTGAAGAGGAATTCCTGACATTTAACAGTGAGATGTTTAAGGGAGGAAATCACATGGCATTTCTGTAAATATATGCAAAATTAGGGGTTGCATATATTTACAGAAACGCCATTGCATATATTTACAGAAACAACATGTGATATCCTCCCTAAAACATCTCACTGTT
The DNA here is from genome assembly GCA_016808085.1 of Suaeda aralocaspica. Lineage (NCBI taxonomy): Eukaryota > Viridiplantae > Streptophyta > Magnoliopsida > Caryophyllales > Amaranthaceae > Suaeda > Suaeda aralocaspica. Next base: position 2,842,589 of record PYUH01000036.1, read on the forward strand.
AGATGTGGGGAATTCCTCTTTTGTGAAAGAGATAATATTTTTTAGCAGAACTTAATTTTGCTTAACTAACTTGCTAGACCTTAGTAGAACTTGTTTTTGCTGAAGTTGAAAAGAACGTTTTTTTTAACTTTATGTCTTTATGTTGTATGTCCAAAATAATAATTGTGCCAAAAATCTATCTTATTTCATGTTTTATTAAGTAGGAATTTAAATATATGGATATACCTATCAAATGTCGTCCAATGATATAAGTGTAGTTTTTTTTCATAAAAAACTACTCATTTATTTTATTTTATTATGTGAAGGGAGTCTATGTTTGGTCCATACATAAAATATTTGATTTGTTTAACTATTTTAGGTAGATGAGAATGAGGAGAACCCATCTTGGAAAGCTATTGGGTATTGTGGACCTGACCCAGAATTCATTGCCAAAAAGCGTAATGAATCAACAACTCAACAATTGGGCTACCTAACACCAAAACCCACCAACAATGGTCCAAATACAGAAGCCCAAGAACAGCCCAAAGAAGATCTCTATGGCCCAATTTACAAAGGCATCATTAATTCAAAATTCCCCCAAGACATCTTCATTGAGTCTCTCAAACGGTCTGGCTTTCACGTATCAGTGAAACGTAAGAATAAGTATCGTCAAATGCCAATTTTGACAGTTGAGTGTGATGCTGTTGTTGTAGGTTCTGGTAGTGGGGGTGGTTTAGCTGCAGGTGTTTTAGCTTCAGCGGGTTATAAAGTACTTGTTGTCGAAAAAGGAGATTATTTTGCTAGGAATAATCTTTCACTTTTAGAAGGGCCTACACTTGATCAAATGTATGAAGGTGCAGGGTTATTGTCTACTAGGGGCTTAGGTGTGACAATTTTAGCTGGTTCAACCGTGGGTGGCGGGTCTTCGATAAATTGGTCAGCTTCAATACGTACACCCCCACATGTGATTCGTGAATGGGTGCATGAACACGAGCTGGAATTATTTGATAGTCACTTGTTCAGAGAGGCACTTGATATAGTATGTCAAAAGATGGAGGTTCAAAAGGATATTGATGATGAAGGGTTTAATAACGAGGTATTAAGAAAGGGTTGTGTAGAGTTAGGGTACCCAGTTGTGACCATCCCTCGAAATGCTTCTTCAGATCATTATTGTGGTTGGTGTTGTCTTGGGTGCAAAGATGGCAAGAAGAAGGGCACTTGTGAGACATGGCTTAAAGACATGATTGACTCAGGAAATGGTGTTGTGATTTCAGGGTGCGCGGTTAAACAAGTGTTGTATGAAAGAAAAAAAGGCAGGATTCGTGACACAGCAAAAGGTGTTATGTTTGAGGTTAGTAACAGCAAGAAAACTAGTGATCATCACTCCGGTTTTACTGTGGTAGTGGAAGCAAAAGCAACAATTGTAGCAAGTGGCGCACTAAACACACCAGCATTGCTGAAAAATAGTGGTCTGAAAAACCCCAACATAGGCAAAAATTTGCACCTGCATCCTGTTGTAATGGCCTGGGGATATTTTCCCGACATGGAAACCTTGTCTGGTTTGATGTCCGAGGATGAAGAAGGAAAAGTATGGCCTCAAAAGTATAAAAAGAGCTATGAAGGTGGTATAATGACCGCAATGTCGACTGTTGTAAGTGACTTTAACAAGTCAGGGTATGGTGCAGTAATACAAACACCTGCATTACATCCTGGTTCATTCTCAGCATTGCTACCTTGGACTTCAGGCTTAGACATTAAGCAGAGAATGACCAAATTCTCAAGAACAGCACACCTTTTTGCTCTTGCTCGCGACATCGGATCAGGTTCCATTTCTACTTCACCTTATGACATTTCATACAAAATGGATGATACAGATGAAGATAACCTGAAACGAGGGATAGAAAAGATGCTTAGAATACTTGCAGCTGCGGGAGCAGAGGAGATCGGAACACACCATCGTAGTGGTGCAAGTATTAATGTGAAGAAAGTAAGTTATCATGAGTTCGAAAAGTTTGTCATGGAGGAAAGTTCAAAGGCAATACAAGCTTTAGCTGTTCCAATTTCGTCTGCACATCAAATGGGAAGTTGTAGAATGGGGATTAGTCCAAGTGATTCAGTAGTTGATCAACGAGGCGAAAGCTGGGAAGTTGAAGGGCTTTACTTAGCTGATTCTAGTGTTTTTCCTACAGCTTTAGGTGTTAATCCCATGGTCACTATACAAGCTATTTCTTACTGCACTGCTCATTCAGTTCTTGATTATCTCAAGAGGAAAAAGAAAAGGTGATGTTTTGGATTTGATTGTTTCAATAACATGGTTATTTAAGGTCGTGTAATGTTGTGTGTTTAATTTGCTTCCATAGTTTATAAGTTCATGATGGGATTGACTTCTATAATGTGTGTACAATTAGTGTTGTAACTAGCTTTAACATTGTTTGATCTCCTAGCTAATATTTTAGTGTTGCAAGCTCATATTACTTATTTATTCTCTTGCTAATGCCGCTAAATCATTGGCATCCATAACACGATTGATAATTATAAATGGATAATTAGCAGATATTCGTGGTTAATTAGTGTTATACATTATTTCAAGGAAAAAAAAGAAGAAAGATAGAGTGAAGTATGTATTAAAGAATTATACAAATTTCATAAATGGATTATCAAGTATTGCTTATTGGAATTTGCTTCACCAAACTATACACTTCCAACTTCCAAGTCTACCAACAATAACAAGAATACCAAGTTAACATGCATGTAAAAATCTTACACTATGAAATAAGATGTTATTGTACGTACCGTAACAATTAGTTGATTCAACCTAGCATTTTTAGTCAACTAATCTCGTGTAGGGAGGGATACAACTTTGTTGGGCTTTTCATGAGCTGATAAATGATATTGTTTCTTGAATGTTATAATTGCTGATGCAAAAGTGCAACCCAAGGAAACAAGGACCAAAATTGCTGCACCCAAAAAAACTCCATCTTTTACTAGATAGCATTTTCCATCTAGCCATCCTTTTCCATATACTTGCCTTCTATTCATGCTTGTGGCTGTGCTTATTAATATTATCGATGTTCCAAAATTAATCCTGTTGAAATGAAATTTAACCGAATTAATTATTTTCGTGAAATTAAATTATAACACGCCCTTTTTTCATAGAAGAATTATACACCAATGTCAAGGGTTGGGCTCGGTTACTCAATTATATACGTCACCTGAATGCTTTTTTATTTTATTTTTTTAAAATTATCAACTATTAGCAATAATTTTCTAACAAATGCACTATACGAGGTAAATAAGCCAATACAATCAAAGTAGGAGGGAAAAAAAGCCGATAACTAGATAATAATAGATGAGGATGGACATGGTATAACCGGAGAAACTGGTTAAATAATTTTGTTCGTATGAGAGTGTGTGTATAGTGTATAGACTATATACTATCGTAGATTTGTAGTATAGTACATGTTCATATCTTTGTTACAAAAATATAATACGAAGTACTACGTATAGTGATAACGATAAATGTATTTCTTACCAGGAAATGAATAAAAGAATACCAATAATATTGAGGTTTTTAAATGAGCAAAATGATCTTCTCTCCTTTGAATTTTGGCAATTTCCAACAAAAACTATCAAATTTCCAATAATTTGAGCACTTATAAAACATATCAATCCTAGAACTCCAAACCATAGAGCTTCACTTTCAGGTAATTCACATAATTTCTCATCCAACTTCATATCATTTACCTACAACAATTACAAAATTAGAAAAATTAATCATATTTCTTTAAAAAAAAAAAAAACAAATAATGAAAAATTTTGAACCTTTAAATTTACCTTTGACTTCTTGAATTCTGCTATGATGCAAAATGTAAATGCAATAACAGAAAGAGAAAATACGACACATAATGTTAATGAGTATGTAAAACAGTGTAATTTTTTCATTTGGGTAATTTTTGAATCGATAATTGTATGCTCTGTTTTTATACTCTGTTTTTTTTTTCCTTTCAAATATGAATGAAAAAAAAAACAGAGCACTTTGAATTGAGGAAGATTGCAAAATTATGAATTAATCGGAAGAAAGGAAAAATAAAAAAGAAATTAATTAGTGAGTTTGAAAGGGATAATATAATTTTGACCAAAGTTGGTGATTTGATAATGTGGTGGTTGAATCAAAGAGAGTTTCTTTGAAGCAAGATTAGTTGTTTGTTATTTGTTTGCTTAGAATAAATGTAAGAAATTGAGTTTTTTTTTTTTTTTTTTTTTTTTTTTTTTTTAAATGGGGTTTTTAATTTTTATTTTAATTTTTAAAATTTTTGTTGTTGTCTTTGAAGGGGTTTGGAATAATTTGATAACTTTTGATTACTTTATTTGTTAAAAAATCCATATTTCTCATAATTGTTAAAATTAAAATTGATTCCATATGTCAAATTTTTTATGTTATTAATGGGAAGTATGAAGAAAAAGTGAATAAAAGGACAAAGAAGAATGAGCTAAGGAAGGAAAGAAGCAAGGGAAGTTATGATAATCAAGGAATTTTGATAAATTACGTAGTAAAATAGTTGTTTAATTGGGAGAGGTGGTGTATAATTGAAATATCAAACTCAATTAGTCAATTATGTTTTACCTTGAGTTGACTAATTAGTCTATATCCCATCTTAGGAGTAGTTGCCAAGGAAATAAAAAACAAAAACTTAGGTTTCAAGCAAAGTGGAATGGCAATTGGCAATGAATGATGCAGCACCGTGATCTCAATATATTAGACATAGTGTGTTGGCACAATTGTAGAATCGAAATGATTTTGTCTCAATTGCATATATTGAAATTGTTCGAACACTTACGTATTAAATGAGCATGTTGATGGAGTTATCAACACTCAGTTAAAAGACCTCATGTCTACAGAGAAGGAAAAAGAATAATGAGTTGGGTAACCTTTAGGACCAGCCGACTTGAGGTAAATGGGGCTTAGTGATACCAGTGACATGTGGGAGGAAAATGGGGGCGAAAATAAGATGGGAATCGAAGTAACCTTCTGCAAGACGGAAAATAAGAATGTGAACAACACTTGTTGGAGGGTTTGAGAGCTCGAGAGAAAGCAGAAGAAAATTCGACATAACGAACTTTGGGTTACGAAGAAAACCTTAGACAACTTATTGAGTTGGTGTGGAATGAACATAACACGATAAGGAAATCGGAAGAAAGACCCGTATTTACTTGGCTCAATTATTGGTGGGAGAAAGAAAACATATTTTTAGTGGCTGTAACTATGCATGTCGCTTCTATGGGTTACTGTTAACACGTGTGACCAAAATAGGGCGATAAATATATGATGCTAGAAAAAAAATTCATAAGAAGCCGAAAAGCAAACATTATAATCCACATTTGCAAAGGATATCAGGGTTTCAGAATCAAAACTGGTTGAAAAATTTTAGAGCTGGGAAACGAGTCGTGTCGTGTCATTTACATAAACGGGTTGAACCCCTTCAACCCTAACCCTACCTGTTTAATTCGTGTCGTGCTCACTCGTTTACTTAAACGGGTTAATACTCTTGACCTAAACCCACTAATAACGGGTCGATTTCGTGTCGAGTTAGCGGGTCACGTCTTTTTTTACATACTATTGTATATAATAAGGTGGAATCGTGTCGTGTCGAGTCAACCTGCTTACTTAAACGGGTTGAACTCTCCAACCCTAACCCTACCTGTTTAATAAACGGGTCGTGCCGAGTCAACCCTTTTAATTAAACGGGTCAACACTCTCGACCCAAACCCGTTAATAACGGGTCGATTTCGTGTCGAGTTATCGGGTCGTGCCAGTTTCTCCCAACTCTAAAAAATTTACATGATGGATCGTGTGTCACAAAAAAGTTTACTTGATATTGGAATGAATTTAATATGATGCTAGAATCACAAGGAAGGGTATTATTCACTCAATTTAAAAATCTTTCATGAGGCTAAAAACATGTTTGTAGTAGTGGCCCGAATCGAACCCCATAAAGACGAAAACCTACTCAACACGAGTTTCGGGGTTTTGGTAAAAAGTGGCACTGAACTCAGTTCGACTCGATTGAGTTCAATTTATGGTTACTTCTAATATTGATTTCAACTCGACTCAATTCAGTTTAATTCGTGGCTAGCCCTAGCTTCGAGAACTAGTCCCGCCTAAACAGACACAAAGCGTGTAATTAAAGCTTGTTTTGAATTAAGCTAAATGGTAACTAAATACGAATTGAAGAGAAAGCGAGGGAGAAACTGAAAGACTACTGAAGATCGCTTCAATTTCTTACCCTAAAATCAAAAGAAGCGACGAAAAATCAATTTCAACAAGATTTCCTTTCCAATTTCCAAAACTCAGGTATAAGTTCTTCAACTTCAGCAATTATGTATATAATAACTTCGGTATGAAATTTAGGTTTTTTTTTTCGCCAACAATTTTACCATGTAATTCTTCTTAATCGTATGAATTGTGAACTAATTTTTAGCGAATTGAATTATTGAAAGTTTTTATAACTTACAAAAAAGAATTGCGACATTTCTAGGGTTTTCGTTAATGGAGAATTCGAGATTGAGGTTTTTTTTTGGCTGAAAAAGTAAAATTTGTGCAGAAAGGTTTGTGGCATTAAAATGGAGGAATTACCTCAAAGTGTTACTCCTGGAATTAGACACTCTAATATGAAGAAGGCATTTAAGCGGTGTCTTGGTTTCCTACTTACAGCATTTCCTTTTGAGGTAATTGTTATTTGTTAGATCAATGATTGGTTTTCGTTTTTTCGTGTTTGCGAGAATTGATTTATGTGTCGAAATTCGTGTTGAATGATTCAATTTTTGCATCTGAGTGTTACAATTTGGATGAATTGGAATTTTGTTTGTTAATTTTTTGGCTGTATAGCTTTCGGCAGGCTTATTGTAGGAAATGTGATAATAAGGTTGATTGTGGTTGCCTTTGAACTCATATTCTAATGAGGTGTGCTGAGTGCTGACTATGATGTATTGGTTGTGATTGTCGAAGCTCGTAGGAGAACATCTACCGGATCATGTTCTGCGTGATCCGACTTTGATGCTTCTAATTATTAAAACAAGTATCCTACTCCTGAGGCGATATTGTAAGGAGTAGAGAATGCATTATGAGCTGTTTCACATTTGCCGCTTGGGGAGTACGAGTGTTTTGTGTGATTTATGAAATAGTTGAGATGCCCGCAAAATTGGTCTATGTTGATTTTGCTAATTTTCTCTAACTGATATTGGAAAAACCGTGAAAAAAAGAATGTAGTAAGTAAAAAAAAAATAAAAAAAAAGAAAAGAAAAAAGCAAAGGAATATTACTTTAACGTTGAAGTGAATAGCTACAATTTAATAGATTGCTTAGCCTATTTGTCGATTTGATTTCATGCTTTGCCAATTCTTCAATGAGTTGTTGGATACTTGATTCTCTCTGTCAATCCAATTATCCATATTACTAACATAACGACCTTCACAATGCAAGCAATAACATCGTAGTCATGTCTTCATTGCTCTTCGTAATCATGATCTTCATAATTATTCTCCCCTTTTCTGTGATTCTTAATATGCATAGTTTTCTAATCTTGAGTTTTGTATGCACTTCTGTCTTTTCTGTTGTCTTGCATTCTTTAGGACTTCATTAAAGCATTTCCGAGTTTCAATGGAGCTGAACAGGAGCGGCTTTTCCAGCTATATGTCCAGGTTCATGTTTAACATTGTAATAATTGATTTGACTTTTTTCTCCAATCAATATTAATCAAATATTCTTTTAGTTTTTGGCTATGTCTTACGTACCCCCCTTCCATGGGTAAGGGAATATTTCTAATACGGTGAAAAACAGCTACAAACTATTAGCTGATTATGGTGTTTTTGCATGGATATTAGACTGCCAAGTGCCCATGGCATTCCTTTAATCATTGAAGTAAAAAAATGCGGCAACAGGCAGTACATCTGAAGTTAGTTTTTTACCCTAAAAGGCTACAATAGAATGTAGTCTATAAGAAATATATATACTAAATTCTCATGCAAGAACCAAATCATGGAGTAGCATTTTGCTGGAGATTTTAGTACTCTTAGGTCTTGCTTAATACTTGCAGAAAGGTTCCTGTTCAACGGTCCTTTGATTCTTGCATAGCACTAGCAATATATCATCACCCTGCATAAGTTGTGATACCTTAGGTCCAATCAATATCTTCAATAAATTGCTGATTGCAGTATGTTCCCTAAGTTGGCCTTAGTCAATTCATTGGATTTCTGACAAATACTCTTGCGCTTGCTGATAGTGATCTATGATGAGGCCACATGGGTTTTAAACTTTTTATTCTTCAAAAATGTTGCAAGAGCCACTCTCAGGTAATTGTTTAAGCATGAGTGTGAGTTGTGCACTTGTGCATGAAGCACTTAATTGTTATGAAGGACCCTTAAGAATACTTATGGATTTCCATGCTCATCTTGACTTGTATTTTAGCATCTACTTTTTTTTTTGGGCAACAATTCTCATACATTAACTAAGTAGACCATTTTCATCTTTACAATTTCGTCCTTCAACCTTTGTCATGGTCTACCATGTAGTGACTGCTCAACCTTTTGAAGTTGAGCCTTGTGTTTTTGATTTGTTAAGTTGGTAGTTTTATATTAGTTAATCTTGGTTTTGCTATTGGGTTCCTTTCAGAGTAATTAGTGGGTTTAAAGCTTAGAGATAAATCTCATACTATTGCCATCAACTACTTACTGTGGTCGCTTTGAGCCCTTTTCTCTTTGTCATAGTTTTAGATGAGATGATTTAGTCCATGCAAGATGAAGTGCCTTAACTTTTGTTGGTTATAGAAGATATTCTCATGGTGATGACACTAGTTTGGGGATTATTTCTAAGCTGGAGCAATGAGACAAAATTTAGAATCTCTAAGGGTTTAGGTGAAATTGGAAAAAAAAGAAGTGCGTGGATTGTCACCTTAGTACTCGGTAGAAAGTGAGCGAAGATATGGTAACATTGGGTGGTAGGAACTACCCATTAGTGAGTGGCTTAAATATCTTGGATCAATTTTGAGGAATGCATATATTGACTAAGATGTCACCCATCGAAACAATTTGGTGGCTTAATTGGAAATTAGCGATTGTGTTATTGTGCAACTATAGCTGTATAACATGCCTCAATTTAAAGTGAAATTTCTATATGGCTATACTCTATAGTTATACCCACATTAATATATTGGTTAGGATGTTGGTTATTGAAGATGGAGCATTGTAATAAGTTGGGTGCTGGAGAGATTTGTATGTTGTTATAGATGTGTGGGAACATCTTGAGAGACAAAATGTAGATACTAGAAAATAAGTTGGAGAAAAAAGTTAGAGTTATAGATATTAAGGGTTAGCTTAGAGTGAACTGCCTATATTGGTTTGGGCATGTGAAATGAAGACTCGAAGATGCACTTTTTAGAAGTTTAGAGGGTGGAGATAATACGAATTTCTAGGGATTTTGCATGAGACCAAAGGTGATTTGGATAGAGTCAGTTCAAAAGGGCATTTAAAGAAGATGAGTTTACAATTGCATTTTGTGTTAAATTCGAATGAGTGGAAGCGATAGATTTTTTGGATGACCACTTAGGATAAGAAAAATTATTCATTTAGCCAATGCCTTTCTTTTGAAATGCTTTGTTGTTATTGTTATTCGTGTAGCTTTCTGTATTCAGCTTCACATCTTGTAGCATTTGGCACCCTTATTGTTGTTATAGGCTACTTTTGAAGCACACAACTTTCAAAGAGTGTTATTTGATGAAGAACAGAGAAGAGATATCGTATTGATAGCTGAAGGAGATTAATTAAAACCTCGTTTCAACTTTCAAGGGGATTGGATATCTCCCAATAAATAGTATTGGATCACACTTACTATATTACTTTCTGTACATGCCCTTCTTTTTATTCAAAACTCTTCTGATAGGCAACCTTGATGGATTTGTCGCCGAGCCTTGAAATGACTTGGTTTTTACAAGAATGTAAACCTCTTTGTAAGGTCAGACATAATTATGACTACCTTTCTCCAAGACCAATAACTTTTTCTTTGGTTAGTTGTACAATGAGCTCTTGTTATATTTTTTTATCTTTATTAGTCACATGTATTTTTACTTTTCTGATATTGGCTCATAGACTGTAGCAGAATCATCGTGTCTACAACGTACATCATTTCTATTGTAGCAATGGGTTCCTAGAGTGAGATGCAATAGACAAGTCAAATAAAAATATGAAGGATATGTGCATTTCTACTGATATGTGGTCTATGATGAATTGATGAGGTCGAATGGGTTCTAAACTTTTAACTCTTCGAAGCTGTTGCAGTAGTCACTTTTAGGATATTGGTTGATCATGAGTGTGCTTTGTGCATGAAGCCTTTGATTGTTATGGTGGACCCTTGAGAATACGAACATATGCCATCTACATTTTGTGGGCAACAACTCTCACACATCAACTAAGACCATTTTCATCTTTCTAGTTTTGTCCTCTAACTTTTGTCATGTTCTATCACGTAATGGCTCCTCAACCTTTTGAAGTTGAGCTTTGTGTTTGTGATTTGTTAGATTGGTAGTTGCACATTAGAATTTTTGCTTTTGCCATTGAATTCCGTTCGGAGTAGTTAGGGGTTTAAGTCTTATAGAAAAATCTTGTACTATTGTCCATGAACTATTTTCTATAGCCGCTTTTAGCCCTTTTCTCTTTGCCATAGTTTTAGATGAGATGACTTGCATCATGCTTATGAGGTGCCTTGGTGTTTGGTGGTTGTGGTTTTTGTGGTATATGAGGCTAGATTGGAGGTTAATGCTTAGCTGGAACAATGAGACTATAACTGAATTCTCAAGGGTTTAGATGAAGTACCCATTAGTGAGTGGTTTAAATATCTTCGATCAATTTTGAGGAATAAAAAAGAGAACACTTTTTGTAATCTTTGCACTCGATGGAAATAAAGTGAGGACATGGTAACATTGGACGGTAGAAACTACCCAGTAGTGAGTGGTTCAAATATTTTTGATCAATTTTGAGGAACACATTTATTGACTAAGAATTAATCCTTCGAATCAAATCTGGGTGGCTAAGATGGAAACAGCAATTGCTTTATTGTGCAGCTATAATGTGCTTCTCAAGTTAGGTTGAAATTTCTATATGATGATAGAGTTGTCCACTTTATTTTAGTTTGCTGGGTACTAAAGAAGGAGCTTAGTAAGAACTAAGAAGTTGAGTGTTGTAGAGATGTGTATGTTGTGGTGAATGAGTGGGAACACCTTGGGAGAAAAATTAGGAGTGTAGATAATAGGAAGAAAGTTAGGGTTGTGGATATTAAGGATAAGATTAGTGTGTACATTGGTTTGGGCATGTGAAATCAAGACACAAATATGCGGTTGTTGAAGTCTATAGGGTAGAGATAATAAGAATTTCTAAAGAATTAGCATGAGACCAAAGATGGCTTAGATGGAAAGAGTTCACAAAGGGAATGACAAAGATGGGTTTACAACTACATTTAGTGCTAATAGGAATGTGTGGAAGAGAAAGATTTTGCGGATGGCCTCTTGTGATAGCAAAATTGGTTCATTTAGCTAATCTCACCCTTTCTAGATTAAGGCTTTGATTTTATTGTTATTAGTGTAGCTTTCTGCAGTCAGCTTCACTTCCTATAGCATTTGGCTTGCCTATTGTTGTTATAGGGCCACTTTTGAAGCACTTAACTTTCGAAGAATGTTATGAATCAAGTTGTGCAGTGATTTAAATGATGAAGAACAGATTAGATACATTGTCTAAAGATTAATGAAAATCCTGCTAATTTTCAAGGAGCTTGGAGCCTTAAATATCTCCCAATAAACAATATTGCATCACTTTCTGAATTCCTTTCTCTACATGTCCTTTTTATTCCAAATTCTTCCTGATAGGCAGCCTTAATGGATTTGTTGCCAAGAGCCTAGAGGTAACTGATGTAAACCTCTCACTGAGGTCAGACTTAATTATGATATTAACTTTTCCAGTTTTCCTCCCAAGATCGATAGTTTTCTCTGGTCAAATTTACAGTAAGCACTTACTAATTTTTATCCTTGTTACTCGTATCTATTTGCACTATTGTATTATTGGTTCATAGACTGTACTACAATCATCATGTCTACAATATACATCAATTCTACTGTAAATATTTCATCCAAAAAATTTTGTAATCTTGAAATCACGGGGGATGAGTACCAGAACACCTGAAAAATGATGAAGTCACTTCACCTCGGAATACGGATTCAGGCCATCATTGGGACAAACGATGCAATAGCTTTAGTTAGAGAAAAGCCCAATATGGCATTATTTAATAATTGTTTAGCCAATGATGGATTTTGTGATGGTAATTGAATAAGAAGTGTTACGGAGAAATCAGGCTAGAGTGGGATGCAATGGAGAAATTGACTTAAATATGAAGGATAGGTGCATTTTGAAAAGAAACATGTAATGTACCTGAATTTACTGCTCAATATAGTAAGTGTAATCTAATTGAGAGATTAAATATGAGAACTAGCAAGATTGAATTTGACTAATTGATTGAAGGATTGTGGATTACAAGATAGAATGGCTTTAGGCCATGACTCTCTAAGCAACTTGAGGTTGCAACTCTCAAAAGTTCATACAAAACTCACATGACATCTTCTAAGACTCAATCCTCCCCATATAACAACTACCGCACAGAGTTCTAGATATCATAGCTATTTTGGTGGCTAAAAGAAATACATAGATAAATGGTTTTTGCTTGCTTAACCTGTTTCGGCTTTAGAATTAGTTCCCAACACTTTCATTGTCTTCTTGCTCCTTGTTGCTGTCCTCTTGCTCATTGTTGTTATTCAGGGGTGAGTTGACTAAAGCTCAAGCTTCTGTGTTCTTCTTCCTTCGTGTATAGACTAACATTGGGACCCCATGAGGTTGGTCCATCACAAAACACTAAAAATATGTTGGGGACAGGGTTTTTGAAGGAAATTTATATTATTCGTTATATTTCCTGAAGCTAGAGTAATTGCTTGGACCAATGCTTTGATTGATTGATAGAGTAATTGCTTGGCCCTATGCAATCAAACTGCCCAAAGAAAGTGCCTTTACATGGGTTGTATAGTTGGCAGGGCTTAGCACCAATGATGATTTGCAGAGAAAACCCTCTACATCTAATGAATTAGTGTCTTCTCCGGATTTCCTGTGTATTTTGTTTACATTTATATTTGACGGGAACTGTCTTTGTTGAGGTAGCTAGAGCCTTTCAGCATTGATTGTAAGCAATAATAGGCATTCAGTGGGTTGTGCTCTGTGTTTGGTTGCATTAGCTAGCCGCTAATGTTAGTTCTGGGACAAAGGATGGCAGCAGGGCCGAACAGCCTTCCAGTGGCTAGCCATTTTCCATGTGCTGACCAGTTTTTAGATGCTGGCTTGGCATTGGGTCAATGGGTGACTTGTAACAAGTCACACTCAAAATACTTAAAAGAAACCTGGAAAATCTTAACGGTAACTTGTGAGCTATCATGATCTGGCATGAACTGGCATGTGTGTTGTACGATGGACCTAGTCCCCGGCATTGTTGGATTTGCAATTGACATAATTGTCTTGGTGCCCAAAAGCCGCAGCATTTCTTTATAATAGAAGCATACAACCTACTGAATGTGAGTAAACAGAGGAACTACTCTTAAGGTCAGTATACTTGGGCAACTTGACTATTGTTTGTAATTGTTGTCCTTGAGAGAGGATTATCAGAACACTACTATAGTACCGGGAATTATTGGAAAATAGTAGTTTTGCTTGCCTCTTTTTGGTGGTACTCTTTTGCTATGTTTTGGTTTTATTTCAGCTCTGTGTTCCTCTTTTCCGGGATCAAATTAATTTTGCTGACTCTTCTGTTTTCTTTTGATCAACAGATCATTATTTCTTTACACGAAAATTTGCAGGTATTGCTTTATCCTCTTAACTGTTTTCTGAGTACTTCTGGATTTCATAAGTTTTTCTTGGTTATCTCCTTTTGACTTATTTATGTTAAGCAGATCTGTTTCCTTATCAGATAAGTAGTGTATTGGTCTTGATTTGTTGAGATATGATAATGTTATGTTGTAATTTTATAAACACTTGAATCTGGGAAATAAGGTGGCTGCTGATACTAATTTTAATGTTTCGTTTGTGCAGGATGATTTCAATTTAGTTTGTCATGAAACACAGGTATGCTTTCTAATGATTTGTATATCTGTCTAATGCTATCTACAAAGCTTGCACTACTGTAGATAGCATTAAATAATCTATCTTTAATATGTTTATGTTACTCCCATTAGCCGAGGGGATTCTTTCGATTAACAATTCATAAGAGTATGATGACGTTTCGGCAATGAACCAGCTGCCACCACCTATTATCTACGCCTACCATCGTAAGCACAGGAAAGGAACAGCCACCACTGGTGTGGCAACACAACTAGTTTACCAAACCAAAAGCTTTTGCCGTTATTTTGGCTTATTTGTTTACTTTTGTATCCTAGGAAGCAGCCAAAAAATAGTAATAGCAGCAAATAAGGCTATATGCCACCTCAACTATGGTAAGACCGTAAGAGTAGTACAAGGAGTAGGAGAGAGAGAGAATCGTCCAGAAAAAGTATAGCTTGAAGAGTTATGTCTTAAAGCCATTGGTTGTGTTTGTACTCTCCAAATCATATTATTAATCAAAATCTGCTTCTTTAATTTATCGTTTGAATTCAGTAAGTTTGTGAAGTCGTAATAGACTTATAGTTGCCTAGCTTGTATATAACCGAGCCTATGATAGTAGAGACCTAGAAACCTTCTGTCGGTTTTTGTTTGTTGTTACTTTTGTCTGCTATTGTCGAAATTTTATTGGTGATGAGACCTGTGTTGGGATTAATGCAAAATTGAAGTTATGAAGAAAAGGTAATTTTTTGAAGGATTACCATTTATTTCGACACAAATTGCCAAAGACCAACTTTTGGATTTCTTGATAGGATTTGATTTTCTAGAAACTTCAATTTAGGTCCATAAGCTTGCAAAACATTTCAGATAAAGCTATTGCCAATTCATGGATGCACACTTTAACAAATGCTTTTTCCTCAAGTTTGATTAACATATCATTTGGTAGTGGTGGTGGTGTGTGTGCCTGTGTTGGGGGGAGGGGGG
>PYUH01000036.1:2859652-2887425 GCA_016808085.1 Suaeda aralocaspica
GGGGGGGGTGGGGTGGGGTATGTTGACCTGCTTCTGTTAATACTATACGCTGTCTACAATAAAGCAGCACATTTTTGGCAATCGGCAACTCTCCTAGCATTTGGTTTCATTAGTATCTCCTCAGTCTGACCTAGTGTGATCTGCTTTTACATGATTCCTTTGATCTGCAGGTGGGTAACACTTTAGACACTGTTGAGCACCTTGTGGAACAGCAAAGTCTGGATCCTTTATTTTCAAAGAAGTATGCACTTTAATCACTGTTTGTCTTGGAATTATTCATGGTCAATCACTTGCGAATCTTGACTTCCTTTGAAACTATTTTGATGGGTATATTTATAAGCTTTATAATTAATTATCCAGTCTGTAGTCATACCGGTCATAAGAGTAGGACTGCTTGAGTCTCATATAGTTTACTGTCTTACACTGTTGCAGGTATAGGGTTTCACAGCCTGATTAAGTAGAATCCCAGTATTCCACTTTAAAAAAAATCCAGAGAAATTTGAGATGAGAGTGTTATATGATGTCTGTTGATCCATACTTATGGTCAGAGGACCATATGTATTATTCCAGAGGACCTATGAATAACAGTAAGTTGGTGGATGAACGCCTATATGTCAAAGGAGGACTGCGTTACCAACTTACCATTGGTACTAGTTGTGGATCTCTCTTTATATACTTTTTTCCCCCTTCCCGCAATATTGGGTGAAGCCACAAAAGTGACTCTAGATATAGGTCTTGTTAATATTCTTAAGTTTTAATGTTGGTATATATACTTAAGTACTTGGTGATTTGAGCTATTTGATATTTCATATTACTGGAAATACTTGGTCATTTTGAGCAATGAGCATTACAGATGTGTAAACTAACTGAAGAAGGTAGTGATTACATGTTGAAGATTTATGTGGACAATATTTAAGTAATGCGTCCTGGTCACTGTGTCCAACCTTAGGATAGAGTTCTTGGGTTCACCATTGTATCCGAAAGAAACATTTATAACCACTTCATTTGACTTTTGTACTTAAGTACACGTAGCATAGGGTTTCGTACAATTTTTGTTCTTTAGGGAATTCACAAATATCAAATAGCTAATTTTAGTGAGTGTTTGAAAGGGGCCTTTGTTGAACTTATTAGGTCAAGATGCTTTAGAAGGTATATGTAATGGATCGAGGAGATAGGGACTTATTAGTGTATACACGAAAACGGAATGCTGCTGAACCAAGTCCAAAGGTCAACTTCAATCAAGTTGAGAGTATTGACTATCAAGAGGAAAAAGCCAAAATGTTTGATGAAGAAGACAAGCAAGTCAGTTGTCATGATGAGAGACCGTTGTTAGTTTACTTTCCTCTTCTCTAATGTCCTAATGTAGAAAGAGCTGCTAGATTGTTGTTTTATATTGAAAGAAGATGCTGTAACTGAGGTATCCAGAAATTAGCAAACGCTTGTTATGGAGAGTGGTAACCTGAAGTTACTCTTTTGAGAGTAACTGGCCTCAAGCTATGCATATCCTGTATTCATTATTGATGAATCTAAATTACATCTTCTTCTTTTACTCTAATTGTACGAAATTACCTTAATTATATTGAGGGGGAGATCGAGTCATTACAGTATAGTCATTACATGAAGCTTTTTGTGGACAGGATTCCTGATTGCTGTGTCCAACTTTAGGATTGATTTCCTGGGTTCAATAGTGTCTCTCAAAGAAACGGTCATAACCACTTCATTTGACTCATGTACTTTAGTACACATAACATTGTTTTTCTTAGAAATATATGTGTTTTGGGGGGTGACAAATGTCAAATAGCTAGTTTTAGTGAATGTTTAAAAGGGCCTTTGTTGAACTTATTAGATCCGGATGCTTTTCTTTTTGAGCACTATTTCAGTTCGAATCTTTACTAAAGGAATTAACAAGTACTCCTTGCTGTTGTAGAATTTACTCTAAATTATGCATTTCATGTTTACTGAATCAAATATGTTTGACTGTATTTATGACTTTATGTTTGTGCTAATGCACAGTTATATATCCTGATGGCTCTATGTATTTTAGATTAAAACGATCATTTTTCATGTTATATCCGGTGGTTATATAACATTTAAGATATTATTTCCTTAGCTTTTTATTGGGAGTTCAGCATTTGGAATATATGTTATGGGGTAGCATCTGCACTCATTTTTGTATTAGAGCTTGTAGCTTGTTTACTAAATGATCTCCTGAGCACCATACTTATTGGCTCTCAAAATTATTCTTATTAAATTTTTAGCCAATTTGGCCAACAATGGTTATAATTTTCTTTAGTGAAGAAATAAGACTGAGGATTTTGGTTAATTTTTATGTATAAGTACAATTGTGCCTCTAATCTGGTTTAGCTAGCACATTACTAATTCAAGTTACTATATCAAAAGATAACGTTTTTTGGACTCAAAATTGTCTTAAAGAAGTGGTTCTTGTCAACATGTGCTTATTTACGTATCTTTTCGTGTTCTTGCAGAACAAATGTAGTTCATCTGAAGCATGATCTTCTAGCTACAAAGGAGAATGAAGTTCATTTATTACAAGGTTTACTAGATAAGGTAAATTTCGGCTTATTCACTATTAACTCTAACTCTGTACTTTAACAGGATAAAGGCAATAATGTTGTGCAGAATTACACTTTTTTCATGGATTATGCATGGAGAAAGATGCACATTTCGTATTCATAATTAGGAAGCTTATGGTTTGACTACTAGCTAATTTTCTAGATCTTGTTAATTAGTGATTCTTTGGATATTGGAACTCTTTTTTCATGCTCTATTTTATTGTAAATGTATTTTGTATGTAAGATGATCATATATGCTCTATAGTAATTTCCATGTTTTGTACTGGTTGTGGTGCAGTTCTACTGTACTAGTAGCTTTAAGTGATTTTTGCTAGCTTTACAGTTCGTTGTCAAATTAGGAGTATAATTAGTGTTTGGTATTAGAATTTGCCTTTTCTTCTGGTTGTTGAGAGTGATAGGATGTCCCCCCTCCTCTCTCTCTTTCTCTCTCTAAAATATAACAGTTGCCTACTCTCCTCATGAAACCCCATGCTCCCAAAACCAATACTAATAATGAGGTAGAAAAGTTTGTCACACACAGACTGGTCAACATATTTTGAAAAGTTTCAAGATTTTCGACTACTGCATCTATATTGGCTGTAGTGAGCAAAACAGCTATAGTCCAGTCCACTGCAAAACATAACTGGATCATACTCCGAGTGTAGTCAAGATTGGGATACTAGATAGTTTGTTTGATGGCTTTTAAAACCTGAATTGTTGATTGGACAATTTTCTATTTGGCCTTTTTGCTTGGGTTGTCCCAAAGTTAGCTAGCTGTAGGCTACGGACCTTTTGTCAGTAACCTCTGGCCTGTTCCTGTTTAGAGCATAATGGTCATCTTACAAGAAATGAGCAACCACATAGATCAAGAAGCAATTTAAGGAGTTGAAGACAAAAACATTGATAAGCAAGGAGACAAGCAGGATACTTTCACTAATCAGAATGCTACTAGCCTTTTACTTTATGTCTTTAGTATCCAAAAATCGCTTAATGCTATGGGATTGATTGTATTTAGTCTAAGTTGTGCTAGAGTAAGAATTCCTTGAGAAATTTGTGAGGAAACACATGAGTTTTGCAACCTGAAGTTGCTATTAGAGACTTATGACCTAAAGTCATAATTATCCTTCTATTTTCATCAATTATCAATCAAATTACATTCCAATCTTCCATTATTTCTCTTGCTTGTTACATATTAGTTGCATCATAATTCTAGTGTACGTCATCATGGTTATTTTTTAGTACTAGTCATTATAGGCTGGCTTATTGTTGGGGAACTTTTTTGGTTAGTGCATCGATAGTGGTGGCAGTGCATACTGATGAGGAACCCTCGCATATATGTCATGGAAAACTGATACTTGTAATTAGAAGAGGTCTGCAATGAGCCACACACCCCCACCTCTCCATACTTACAACCGTAGGAAGGAAAAGGCAATTGCAACTAAGGCTCCACCTATATTGGGGACCACATCAGAGAATACAAAAGCTGCAGATCAATGAAGACAGTTTGGCAACGTTAGCTTAGTTGGACTCTTTCGCAGTAAACAAGAAGACAAGTGTAGTTGGTTTAGCAATTAAGGCTTTTGGCCATATTAGAATAGCAATTGTAGTATCAGTAAAGTAGTAGGGGAAGGGAAAAGGGCATTCAGTAACTGTGAGAACATTTGGAGAGTTATGAGCTCAATTCACTATTGGAGAGTTGTGGGCTAAACTCACTTGTAATCCACTCTTGATTGTCACCATCATTATCAATAT
Organism: Suaeda aralocaspica; assembly: GCA_016808085.1. Classification (NCBI taxonomy): domain Eukaryota; kingdom Viridiplantae; phylum Streptophyta; class Magnoliopsida; order Caryophyllales; family Amaranthaceae; genus Suaeda; species Suaeda aralocaspica. The sequence goes on from PYUH01000036.1 coordinate 2,863,978, forward strand.
TAATCTAATTCTACCATTAAGTATAAAAATCAGTCTTAATTAAGTTTAGTTCTTTCTAGTACCTTGCACTTGGATCAGAGCCCAATGTCGCCGGCGTCGACAGCACTCAGAGTCTTCAACTGAAGGAAATGGGAGCACAGTTTGCAAGTTTGAGGGAAGGTCAAAGGTCACGAGAAGTTCATGGCAGAGATGATGGCCATGATGGTTGCCATGACAAAGAAAACGAAGAAGGGAGGAGAAGAAGAGGTGCAGCAATCAAGTACTCCAGACCACGGTGGTGATAACCAGAAGAAGAATGGAGGCCTTGGACCAAGAGAACAACACGAAAACAGAGGAAATTGGAAGTACAGAAAACTGGAGATGCCTTTCTTCGAGAGATCGGATCCTGATGGGTGGAAATTGAAGAGTGAGCAATACTTTCACTTCTACCTACTCTTGGGCTATGAAAAACTGCAAGCGACAGTCATTTCCATGGAGGTGACGCCCTAAGGTGGTACAAGTGGGAGAATTGACAACGAGCGTTGCGAGGATGGGAGGATGTGAAGGAACGAGTTTTGGTCCAGTTTCGTCCTTTGAATGCCGTCCTTTAAGTGCTGGATCTTTGCATGCACAATGGTTGACCGTCACTCAGGCCGCCACAATGGCGGAATATTGACAGACTTTTATAGAAAAGGCATCACCCTTAGAAGATATTTTAGAAAGCCTCATGATGGGGCATTTTGTGAATGGTTTGAAGGACGATATTAAGGCAGAGATTAGGGTGCTTATTCCCATCACATTAGAGCAGGCCATGGATCTGTCATTGCGTATTGAGGGAAGGAGCCACATGGCAAGTTAAAGGAAGGTTGTGGGGAGACTGGTAGGCCAACTCCTTTTTCTTATTTCAGTACAGCCCAACATCAACTGTGTTCAGAGCAAGCAATGGGCATGCTGACCCAACCTAAAACAACCAACAACCAACAGCTTTCTCAAACACCCAACCAAGCTCACTAACCAACTTCAACTACCTCCATGAGTTCAATNGTTAGCTTAGTTGGACTCTTTCGCAGTAAACAAGAAGACAAGTGTAGTTGGTTTAGCAATTAAGGCTTTTGGCCATATTAGAATAGCAATTGTAGTATCAGTAAAGTAGTAGGGGAAGGGAAAAGGGCATTCAGTAACTGTGAGAACATTTGGAGAGTTATGAGCTCAATTCACTATTGGAGAGTTGTGGGCTAAACTCACTTGTAATCCACTCTTGATTGTCACCATCATTATCAATATTAATCTAATTCTACCATTAAGTATAAAAATCAGTCTTAATTAAGTTTAGTTCTTTCTAGTACCTTGCACTTGGATCAGAGCCCAATGTCGCCGGCGTCGACAGCACTCAGAGTCTTCAACTGAAGGAAATGGGAGCACAGTTTGCAAGTTTGAGGGAAGGTCAAAGGTCACGAGAAGTTCATGGCAGAGATGATGGCCATGATGGTTGCCATGACAAAGAAAACGAAGAAGGGAGGAGAAGAAGAGGTGCAGCAATCAAGTACTCCAGACCACGGTGGTGATAACCAGAAGAAGAATGGAGGCCTTGGACCAAGAGAACAACACGAAAACAGAGGAAATTGGAAGTACAGAAAACTGGAGATGCCTTTCTTCGAGAGATCGGATCCTGATGGGTGGAAATTGAAGAGTGAGCAATACTTTCACTTCTACCTACTCTTGGGCTATGAAAAACTGCAAGCGACAGTCATTTCCATGGAGGTGACGCCCTAAGGTGGTACAAGTGGGAGAATTGACAACGAGCGTTGCGAGGATGGGAGGATGTGAAGGAACGAGTTTTGGTCCAGTTTCGTCCTTTGAATGCCGTCCTTTAAGTGCTGGATCTTTGCATGCACAATGGTTGACCGTCACTCAGGCCGCCACAATGGCGGAATATTGACAGACTTTTATAGAAAAGGCATCACCCTTAGAAGATATTTTAGAAAGCCTCATGATGGGGCATTTTGTGAATGGTTTGAAGGACGATATTAAGGCAGAGATTAGGGTGCTTATTCCCATCACATTAGAGCAGGCCATGGATCTGTCATTGCGTATTGAGGGAAGGAGCCACATGGCAAGTTAAAGGAAGGTTGTGGGGAGACTGGTAGGCCAACTCCTTTTTCTTATTTCAGTACAGCCCAACATCAACTGTGTTCAGAGCAAGCAATGGGCATGCTGACCCAACCTAAAACAACCAACAACCAACAGCTTTCTCAAACACCCAACCAAGCTCACTAACCAACTTCAACTACCTCCATGAGTTCAATTAATCAGAATTCCAATTCCACACAAAATGTTCGTACCACCAGTAAATTCTCTGGTGAAAATCGTTGACCGATAGACTAGGAGCTGCAAGATCGCCAGGCCTGAAGCTTGTGCTTCAAGTGTGATGAACACTGGAACTTGGGGCACCAATGTAAAGCTCAAGAATAGAGTGTCCAACTTGTGGAAGAAGAGGAAGATAGTGAGGGGGGAAAGTTGGCAGCGATGGAGACCCTAACCGAGGAGGAAGCCGCGCCGGCGGAGATTTCTATTAACCGAGGATTGAAGGTGAAGAAGTGATTATCATGATTAATCCTTGGTCGACTCATAATTTCATCTCTATCGCAAAGGTGGAGAAATTAGGCGTTTCCTTAACGGGTAATGGAACTTTTGGGGTTTCACTAGGGAACGGGGAGGCCGTAAAAGGGCGAGGATAGTGTAAAGGAAGGAGAATGGTGTTGAATGAGGAGGTGTAGGTCGAGGAAGACTTTTCACCCTTGCAGCTCAGGAATTCCGATGTAATTCTTGGAGTCCAGTGGTTAGAGAGGTTGGGGACAGTGACAACAAAATGGAAGTTGCAGATGCATTTCACACAAGGAGGGAAGTCGGTAACCATAAAAGGGGATCCAACCTTGGCGAAAATAGGGGTGACCCTTAAGGCCATGGTTCGAACGTTGAGGAAGTAGCAAGGGGGGTTCGTGGTGGATATGTGTCAATTAGAGGGATAAGCCGGGGAATGGCTTATCCGGCAGAAACAGCCACGGGGATAGCAGAGGGCGTTCCCACATACCTTCAAACAGCTGACCAAATTTGCGGAGGTGTTTGTGGCGCCTGAAGGGCCCCGACCCAGTAGGGGGCATGAGCATAGCATTGTGCCTAAGGAGGGCAGCAACCCTGTAAGTGTGCGCCCTTATCGATACCCCTAATTTCAGAAAGAAGAAATAGAGAAGCTTATTCGAGAAGTGCTCGATGCAAGGATCATTTAGCCTTCTACTAGCCCCTTAACTAATCCGGTGCTTTTGGTTAAGAAGAAGGATGGGTTGTGGCGTTTTTGTGTCGACTAATCGAGCTTTGAACAAGGAAACCGTCCTACATAAATATCCTATTCCGGTAATTGATGAGTTGTTGGATGAGTTAAATGGGGCGCGTATCTTCTCGAAGCTTGATCTCAAGTCGGGGTACCGTTAAATTCTCGTGAAACAAGAGGATGCGCACAAGACGGCTTTCCGCACCCATGAAGGACTCTATGAATTCTTGGTGATGCCATTTGGCCTTACAAAGACTTTCATATCATCGATGAATAAGGTATTCCTGCCTTACTTGCGTAGATTTGTACTTGTTTTTTTGGATGACGTCCTTGTTTATAGTGTTAGTGAGAATGATCATGTGAAACACTTGAGCATGGTTCTTGAAAAATTGAGGCAAAATAAGTTCTATGCTAGTCCAAAGAAATTTGAGTTTGGTAAGATGGAGGTTGCCTATTTGCGCCATGTTATATGACATGATGTAGCTGTGGATCAAGACAAAATCAGTGCTATAATCAATTGGCCCATTCCTAAGTGTCTTTTTGGGCCTCACAGGTTATTATCGGAAGTTCATAGAAGGCTATGCTCATATAGCCCACCCCGTAACCAACCAGCTCAAGATGGATAGTTTCCAGTGGACATCGGAAGCCACTAACGCCTTCAACAAACTCAAGGCAGCAATGACTTCTACCCTGGCAATGCCTTACTTCAACAAGGTTTTCGTGTTTGAGGCCGATGCGTTGGGGTTTGGGTTAGGGGCTGTCCTTATGCAAGAGGGGAGGCAAATTGCTTTCTTTAGCAAGGTGTTGGGTTTTTGGGGGCAAAGTAAATCCATCTATGAAAAGGAATTGATGGTTGTGTGCTTGGCTGTACAAAAGTGGCGACACAACTTATTAGGACGGCGCTTCGTTGTACGAAGTGACCAAAGGAGCCTCAAGTTTATCACACAGCAAAAGGAGCAAAGAGAGTTAGGTATAGAGTATCAACGGTGGTTGCATAAGTTAATTGGGTTCGACTTCGACACTCATTACTCAATATAAGCCGGGGTTGACGAACAAGGCGGTTGATGCCCTTTCGCGAGTGGGGGCCGAAGGAATGTAACTTCAGACTTTGACTACTACTCATGTGGTGGACCTCCAGATATACGTTGGAGAGGGATTGGCGAGAGAGGTGATTCCAAAAAATTCCAGTTCGAAAAGAGCACTTCTCTATGCTTAACATGACTCACCAGAAGAGAGAGGGGGGGGGGGCACACGGGGGAGACCGAAACGTATTTAAGAATGACATCGGAGTGGTTTTGATCGGGTATGAGGAGAGATGTGTCTGACTATGTAAGGGCGTGCAATACATGCCAACACAACAAACATTCGCAAGAGTCTTGCTGCTGGTCTACTGCGGCCCTTACTGTTGCCGGAGAAGGTTTGGAAGGACAATGCTATGGATTTTGTGGAGGGCCTTTTGCGGTTGAGGGGAATTGATACAATTTTGGTGGTGGTTGATAGACTATCAAAGTACGCCCACTTTATTGGGTTGACGCATCCTTTTACCACTATTACAGTGGCGGAGGTTTTCACTAAAGAAAATGTCAGGTTGCACTGTTTTCTGGGCAGTGTTGTCTGAGACCGTGGCAGAATCTTTCTCAGTGTATCCGCAAACAGACGGGCAATCATAAGTGGTGAGCAAAGGCTTGGAAACTTATTTGCGTTGTTTCACAGGAGAGCAACCAAAGTCACGGGCTAAGTGGCTACCTTGGGCTGAATATTCCTACAACACAGCCACTCACTCATCCACCCAATTGTCACCATTCAAGGTGGTTTACAGTAGTGATCCACCCTAATTGGTTCGCTTTGGTAAGGTGCAAACTCCAGTTGATAGCCTTGACGAGATGCTCAAGGAACATGATGTGATGTTAGATGAACTCAAGGCTAATTTAATTTGCGCCCAGCACATCATGAAGAAGTATGCAGATGGGAAATGACGGGAAGAAGAACACGAGGTGGGGGATTTTGTTTTTCTTAAACTCCAGCCATATCGTCAGAAGTCATTAACTAGGCGTCCCTTTGAGAAACTTGCTGCGAGGTTCTATGGGCCGTTTGAGGTGGTCCAAAGGGTGGGAAAGGTGGCGTATAAGCTGCAGCTGCTGGAGGGCTGACGTATCCACCCGAATTTTCATGTCTCCCAACTGAAGAAAGCAATCGGGAATTACCAAAGCGTGCCCACCATTCCTCAGGAGCTCAACAGTGAAAAGGAATTAGTGGCAGAACCAGAGTCCGTCGTTGGATTTAAATACAGCCCCACTAGATGTGAAGGAACAAAGATGCTAATCAAGTGGAAAGGGCTCTCTGACTTCGAAGCTACCTTGGAAGAAGCAGATGCGATTCATCTCTGATTCCCTGACTTCCACCTTGAGGACAAGGTAGGTATTGCAATGAGCCACACACACCCACCTCTCCGTACTTACAGCCATAGGAAGGACAAGGCAATTGCAACTAAGGCTCCACCTATATTGGGGACCACATCAGAGAATTCAAAAGCTGCAGATCAATGAAGACAGTTTGGCAACATTAGCTTAGTTGGACTCTTTCGCATAGTTGGTTTTAGGGTTGTTCAAAATAATCCGATTCGAGCGATCCGATCCGTGATCCAAGCGATCCGCCAAATAAGTCAGATAATTTTTATAGTTTTTTGGTTTAAGATATTTCGGGTCGGATATACAAGACTTATGGGATCGGATACGGATCACACTTTTTTCATTGTTGGATTTCCGAAACACTTGAAATTTTATGCTTCTCGGTTCGGATCAGTCGGATCCCGGATCGGATCACGCGTATGTCGGGTCAGATTATTTCATTGAACTAAGTAGTTTTGTATTATTTTCAAATTAACCTTTTACTTTATAAATATATTTTTGGATACCCGATTATCCAATCCGACCTTTTCCGGATATTTTGGATTGGATACAGATCACATTTTAGCCGATCCGAAAAGGTCGGATATCCAACTTTTCGGATCGGATCGATCTGATTGAACACCCCTAGTTGGTTTAGCAATTAAGGTTTTTGGCCATATTAGAATAGCAGTAGTAGTATAAGTAAAGTAGTAGGGAAAGGGAAAGGGGCATTCAGAAATTTTGAGAACATTTGGAGAGTTGTGAGCTCAACAATGCACATAATATCCTGAAAGCTTGTGCTTGGTTTATTATGTTTGCTGCAAGACTGTTGTATGATACTGTCCATAACTCCATATTGGCCTTTTCAGTGTTGATCTTTGTTTTATGCCCTGTTTTTGTACCTTTTAGTGGTGCAGATGTCTTTCCCTCATTCTGCTTTTTGCAGAGCTCTGCCCTTGTTTCTTACAAAGTTTTATGATAGGTATTTATAATCTACTAATAATATGAATTGCAGCAAGGGTTCTCTAATATGAATTTCATGACCAGGTTGAAAGCCAGAAACATAGCCTCAAAGCTCGAATCAAACTTCTCAAGAAGAAAGGTGATGACACAACAGGTCATACAGAGAATGTAGAAAAGGTGCACATCTGATGTTTTAACCTATTTCCTTGCAAATATTGTGTGGCCTCATTTTGAGTGGTCTGATGCATGTTTGCACTTTATATTACCATTTATCTAGTCCTTCAAGTTTTAAATTCAACTTGGTGGGTGGGTTGGGGGCTGTGGTTTGTCTTGCACTGTATGTGTTGAGCCTGCTAAAATATGATCTTTTATAACTTAGTCCTTCGTGTTTGAGAATGCATCACATACAGTGCAAGATAAATCCACAATTTTTAAGCACTCAAGGAAATGAGAATAACACAAGATATAATAAGCATGAAACCCTCTATGACGGAAAGATAAAAGAATTAAGGAGTATTATGTACCATCAGCTGCAACAAAGAGCATTGTAGTGTCATCTCTATCTCCATGTACCTCAATAGTTTGTATTAAGTGAAATAATAATTTATTAAAAACTCATCTAACATGGAATGTCCATTGGTAGTTTAATTCTCCTTGTCAACTTGTCTAATATGGAATGTTCATTCTTTTACTTTGCCGTTGTGCAAATATCATGGAGTATAATAAATGGGTGAATATATGCTGCCAGTAGTGTGACTAAAGAATTACTTGGCTAGTTGGCTCTGTTTGTATATATCAATCAAGACGGATAATCCCCGAAAAGAGCCTCATCACATGCAAAAGAGCTCTTAATCTCTCTCCAAGCAAACACCAACTTGCTCAACCCCTATTTCCTTGTCCAAAGACTTTCATCTAATTTTATAGTAATGTTTAATGATCATAATTTGTCTATAGTCTATTATATTATTAGTACTTGCCATGTGAAGCAACAAATCTTTAGGAAATTTCACTCTGGTTGTCGAAGCTGACATTCGTGCATATTTGGGAAGGCTAAAAGAGCCAATGGATAAATTTTACTTGAGTGGAGAATTGAAGTATAACTATTAAATAAATTACAAACCATAATATTGTATCATTCTAAAGAGTAAAATGTTGCTAGTATGGTTTAATGAAATGAGTAGATAATAGGATAACTTGCAGCAGTAACAGCGCTATCTCTTTAAAATTTTGATTTGCTGGGCAATGATTTCTTGGTACCTGAAAAATGATAGCACTTGCCAAATATTTGCTTTCATGAGGTTGGCAGTATTTGAATGATGGTAGTTTTACTATATGTAGTTTTGAATGATGGTAGTTTTACTATATGTAGTTTTGAATGATGGTAGTTTTNTACCTTTTAGTGGTGCAGATGTCTTTCCCTCATTCTGCTTTTTGCAGAGCTCTGCCCTTGTTTCTTACAAAGTTTTATGATAGGTATTTATAATCTACTAATAATATGAATTGCAGCAAGGGTTCTCTAATATGAATTTCATGACCAGGTTGAAAGCCAGAAACATAGCCTCAAAGCTCGAATCAAACTTCTCAAGAAGAAAGGTGATGACACAACAGGTCATACAGAGAATGTAGAAAAGGTGCACATCTGATGTTTTAACCTATTTCCTTGCAAATATTGTGTGGCCTCATTTTGAGTGGTCTGATGCATGTTTGCACTTTATATTACCATTTATCTAGTCCTTCAAGTTTTAAATTCAACTTGGTGGGTGGGTTGGGGGCTGTGGTTTGTCTTGCACTGTATGTGTTGAGCCTGCTAAAATATGATCTTTTATAACTTAGTCCTTCGTGTTTGAGAATGCATCACATACAGTGCAAGATAAATCCACAATTTTTAAGCACTCAAGGAAATGAGAATAACACAAGATATAATAAGCATGAAACCCTCTATGACGGAAAGATAAAAGAATTAAGGAGTATTATGTACCATCAGCTGCAACAAAGAGCATTGTAGTGTCATCTCTATCTCCATGTACCTCAATAGTTTGTATTAAGTGAAATAATAATTTATTAAAAACTCATCTAACATGGAATGTCCATTGGTAGTTTAATTCTCCTTGTCAACTTGTCTAATATGGAATGTTCATTCTTTTACTTTGCCGTTGTGCAAATATCATGGAGTATAATAAATGGGTGAATATATGCTGCCAGTAGTGTGACTAAAGAATTACTTGGCTAGTTGGCTCTGTTTGTATATATCAATCAAGACGGATAATCCCCGAAAAGAGCCTCATCACATGCAAAAGAGCTCTTAATCTCTCTCCAAGCAAACACCAACTTGCTCAACCCCTATTTCCTTGTCCAAAGACTTTCATCTAATTTTATAGTAATGTTTAATGATCATAATTTGTCTATAGTCTATTATATTATTAGTACTTGCCATGTGAAGCAACAAATCTTTAGGAAATTTCACTCTGGTTGTCGAAGCTGACATTCGTGCATATTTGGGAAGGCTAAAAGAGCCAATGGATAAATTTTACTTGAGTGGAGAATTGAAGTATAACTATTAAATAAATTACAAACCATAATATTGTATCATTCTAAAGAGTAAAATGTTGCTAGTATGGTTTAATGAAATGAGTAGATAATAGGATAACTTGCAGCAGTAACAGCGCTATCTCTTTAAAATTTTGATTTGCTGGGCAATGATTTCTTGGTACCTGAAAAATGATAGCACTTGCCAAATATTTGCTTTCATGAGGTTGGCAGTATTTGAATGATGGTAGTTTTACTATATGTAGTTTTGAATGATGGTAGTTTTACTATATGTAGTTTTGAATGATGGTAGTTTTACTATATGTAGTTTTGAATGATGGTAGTTTTCCTATATGTAGCTTATATTCATAATATCCATCTCTTCCATGTCAACCATCGTCAAATTTTATCATCTTTCTCCATGGTTGAAAGGCAGTGATATATATGTGAGGAAAAAAATGTTAGGTATGGAGTTTCATTACCACAAAGAATATTGAGTGCATATTGATTATCGTGACTGCTTATTGTGCCATCTATTTAACAACTGTTTATAAATATAATGCTTTTAGATAGCAAAACTGTTTTGTATGTTTCAGGTTCCTGTTTTTGTTCTTTGCTTAGATTTATTTTTGCTTTTTGAGATGTACTTCTGTAACTGTACCTTTGTTTGCCTGTTTCTAGTACTTGCATGTCTCACTATGTATCCTGGAACAACCTAAACTTGTTGAAAGCATACTCCTGCATAATGTTTGCATTTGATAATTGCAGTTGAGATCAATGTTAGTAAATTACGGGAGTTACAATGATGAAGGCAGCTAATTTCGGGAGTTATGGGGTTCGAAATCTACCCTAATACGAAGTAGTTGGGATGTAAAAGCAGCTTCTGGATTTCAAGTACGATGCTTAACATGGTATAATCTTTTGAAATTGCTGTTGTATGTTTTGGTTGTCATTTTGTTTTTGTTTGCCCTAATTATTTTAGCCCTTTCAGCTGTATTCTCATATCCTGTTTTGTGAAGTAGTACTGTACAATAATGCAAAAGGTCTTCTATGTTTCCTGATTATTAGAGGAATTTGAACAGTAAGCGTAAGTAGGTGTGACCCTGTACTTAAATCTGGCTCGAACACAAATCTAAACCATCAAGCCTGAACTGGGCTCCAATGGTCGATCCCGCTAAAGAGCGACCAACAGTTGACATGAAATGAATGATCTTTGGTAATGTTTTTTTCTTAATGTGTTTGATTAGATTGTGCACCTAAGGGTCACTTGTCAGGCAGTCAGGCACAAGCGATGGTGTTCTACTTTTGTTATGCTCTATATGAAATGAATGATGTGCTCAATGACTTGTGCATATGAGGACCAATCTATCCTTTAAAGAAAAACCCTAAAATTAATATTGTTTTTCTATTTAAATTCAATGTAGCTTAATTAATATGGGTCGTACTATAAAATATAAATTATTAATTTACCAGTTGACATTTTTGCATCCTAAAAGAAGGTTACTCTTTTTAATTATTAAATAAAAGTTTGGCATCTTTTAAACAACATAAGTATTGCAGGCACAAACGTGAAGCAACTATAGTCAACTTAGCCATCAAAAATATAAAAATAAAAAGTGTAGTCAACTTATATGATATTACATCTTAGTACGTAGTATTTTAATTTTGATTTTCCTCTTCTTGTTTAAATTATTCTTGTCTTCAATTATTCAAAGGATTATATGTAATGAAGTCTTAGATGATACTAATAAAATAATATCCTTAAACCAAATCTTATGTACCTTTGATTGAGTAGATTAATAATTGAATAGTGTATTATGTCATGATCAATAATTTATACATATGATGTATGCACTGGAATATGCATGATCGATCCAAGAATCCATCCGTCAAAATGCAACAGCTGTATATCTGGCCTATAGCATAACGTAATTGAAAATAGAGTAATTTCAAATAAATTATAGTAATCTTTCTAAAAAGGAATTATATATTTTCTTGGACTTTTTTTAGTTGCTACATGAGGGATTTTGACACTATTTACGTTATAAATTAAAGTTTAACTATTAGTTTTTACCTTTTTTTTTGTGTGTGTCTATGAGACATAATTAACCAAGTATTATTCATTTATTTAATTTAAGCATTGCCATAACCAATGACCCATCATTCACCTACAAGATCATTCCTTGCACCCTAAGTTCCTTCCCAGGATATCACCCATCCTAAGATTGTTCCAGCCAAGCACGTTTAACCATGGAGTTTCTTAGAAAATGAGCTAGAGTATTACATACACCCCTACTTGAGAATGACAACACCCTCGTTGCTCCTAGAACCTTAGGGGGCCAGCATTATACTAAATGGCTTCTAGGTAGCCCTAGTGTTACATCCAATGCTCTTGGAATCCTATAGACCTTAGTATTACAACAAATGGCCTCTAGGTAGTCCCATTGTTAAACCTAGGGAACCTAGTACTATACTAAATGGCCTCTAAGTAGTCCTATTGTTATATCCAATCTAAAATCACATATTGGAGACTCCCACTAGTTTGTCAGACAACCTGTGGTTAGTCCTGTGAAATAAGCCACACAACCCTAGAATTCTCCCTCGCTAGACAAATGACCTTATTTAAATCTTAATTATGATAATATGAAAAGTGAGTCAATTGTTTGGATTATTTGTGTTATTTTTTTCTAAATTTTTGATCGAAGGTGGAAAGGTCTAGAAATTAAATATGTGATGAACCAAATTGATATTTTAGGTTTAGTTGTATTGAACTTTGATTCATTGAAAGCTTTGATTACATTAAATTAAATTAGGTTAAGTGATAATTATTCAACAATCTCGTAAATAAAAATTTAAATAAAATAAAAACTCTTTAAAAAAATCATCCTATTTTAAAAAATAAAATAAAATAAAAATGCTACGCACATATTACTCGCCTAAAAAGTAACTGAAATGCTTCTTAAACCTTAATTTGCATTCCTTTTTAACCTCAAGAATCCCTATAATCAAAAGGAAGCTCTCGATGCATATTATTAACAAAGATGATATCGAGTTATGTCAAAGTTGTGTAGGTTGTGCCAATTGCCAAGCCTTTTTACACTTAGCTATAAAAGTTTATTTTGTGTGTCACATCATCATAGCTGATATTAACCATCACTATTTTCATTTACTAGTACTTAGAATTACTAGTTAAGCAGTTATGTTGCATTACAATTTTGTCAAATCTTATTTAGGATCGAGGTACAATCAAGCAAATCTCTCGAAATATTCTTAGCTTTGGTTTGAGATTTTGAAATCTTTAGACGCAAATTTTGTTAACATTTGCTACCTAATTACTATCATATATGACACCCTTTCACGTTTGTAACTTTTTGGATTTATATTATGCCTAACTAAAAGTCAAAACCGTTAAAGCATCGTATATATAGAATTAAATTATAAGAAGAGTTGGCAATTTGACTTGTCATGTATTCATGTGTGATGTTTTGGTGAATTTGGTCAACGCTTAAGTTTTGCCATCATTTTTAAGCTTTCAAACAAAAGACAGAATTACAAAAATGATGATATATTGAGGCTCCTTAGTGTTAATAAGCAATGATGAGTAAAATTAGGGAAATGTTTTTTTCATTAGATTGATACCCTTACACGTCTTTCTTGCAACTCTATAGTACTACCTTTTACTAACATTTCAAAAAAAAAAAAAAGATTATTGTTATGGTAAAGAAAATCATTTATGTTATTATATCTAAGTATGTTCAACCATACCATCAATTGAATTTTAATCTAGCTAAATCATCAAGATCGATCATGAGACAAATAAACGCATATTTGCTCTTAACAATGTGTCTATAGACTACATTTATTTGAGAGAATGGAAGCGAAGAATATTTTGATTGGTTGGAGTTTCATTTTCGATTCGAGAAGATCATTACAAACTAACGGACTAAAAATATTAAACTTCTTCAGCGATTGGAAAACTGTGTTGGCCTGCGTATTAATTATTGTCATTGGAAATTTTATACGGAGTATTGATTACTTAGTATTGTAGTGTATAATATTTTTAAGAGTGTTTTACGGAATACTTAAGTATTGCTTAAAATCAAGGTACGAATACTTTCTAGTGGTTAATGTAGTTAATACATGTACTTCCATACTTTGGACAACTATATACTTCCTTGTTATTATATGTAGAGTAAATGCACATAGTTTGGTACTTTCGACAACCATATACAAAGCCAAAGTCAAAGAAATATCAATTGTGAGGAAAGGAGCTAGGGTTATAAGTAGATTGTTCATTAATGATTGATATTAATAAGGCAGGAACATTTAACATAATTATTCCTTCATTAGTAATTAGACAAGTGAATTTAAGTAAGGCAAATGGTTTGCCACTTGCCTGATTAGACAAGTACAGACAATTGCTACGGTTTTCACGTGTTCTTGATGTACAAAGTACATATACGGCCTGTACGACTACGATCATTTGCCTTGTTTTCAGTGCAATATATACAACAATATCATTATAAAAATTAATGCAATTCATTACTATTTATGATCTTGTAGCTTTGGAATTAAGGCAACTTTTGTTTAACCCAAGTAGTAATTCTTAAGCAATATTTCTTACTCAGAGCTCGAGTTTTGACCATCCATTATTTATCATTGTACAAAAAATTTATAAGACAGTATTATTTGATAAGACCACTATATTGTTAGACAATATATATATATATATATGAATTAAATCAATAAACCCAATAGTTAAAAAATTCTACGAATAGTTGATGGTCTTTTCATAAGACGGTCTTACGGGAGCCTTGTTATTCATAATGATAGATGAGGGAAATTTATGTGGGTAATTATTACTTATTACCTGCTCGTTTGAACCTAGAAGGCTAGAATTGGTTTAGTTTGCATCTATACTAGGTTTGAGGGTTTGATCTAAAGTTGACCTGTAAGAAATGCGTGGAAAAAAAATAGGCTTAGATATGGTCTAAAAAACAACTTTGTAACATATATGAATACTTGCATTAGGTCATGATTATATTATACTCCATTATATTCGTTTCACTTTATTGTTTACGCTTTGTCATTTTACACTTAAAATTAATTTTTCAAACATACCCAACAATATGAAACAGGGGATGAAAGAACCTAACATAATTAATTTCGAAATAAATATTGTTACTTTTTTTATTCATTTAGTAATTAATAACCTAACACTAATACTACTCCATAATACATATTCATACGTAGGAGGATCAATCTCTCAAGTACCAACAACAAATGTATGTGTACCATAACCAAAGTATTTGAATCCTATCCCTCACCTATTTATAATACGGAGTACTACGTAAGTAAGTTATTATCTATCTTTAAGTATTTTATTTTTACTATAAATATAGATATAAAGTAATACTATAACACCTAGAAAAATTAAAAAAAATAATAATGAAATTAAGGAGTTTTTGTTGTAGTTTTCACGATTCTCATGTAAATAAGGTTCTTATTTGAACGTCATCATATATATTAATTGTATATATAGCTAAACTTTTTAAACCGATAAAATTAATTTTACCTTATGAAGTGTCCAAAAGCAAACCTTGAAAAAAGAGAAACAGAGGGAACCAACAGAAGAATTTAAGGAAGGTGGGCAATTAGATTCTTTGTTCTTAAATGAAGGTGCATTATAGACTTAGAATCATAGAGTATATAGTGTTAAAAAATAAATAAAAAAATTCAGAGAAACTGACAATTAGTAAATGAATATTTTAAGTGATGAGAAAAAACAAACATAACTGAGCATAAATGATAAAGTAATGATTACATTTCAAGTTGCAAATTTGTATACCTATTCTTTGGTATTTATTCAACATTGGGATTCACAACGTACTAGAAGTAGCATAGAGCAACTATAACTGTTTAACAGAACGTACGTTGTTCTAATTTAACAAGATACTTCCCCTCATAAACATTATTTCCAACTGAAACTACAGTGGTTATCCAACATTGACCTTTCAATGGTGTATGGAGGTTTTGTCATTAATACAATAAGCCATTAAAGATGATACGGTGTAAATACGGTCTGTCGATTATTGTAGCACCCTATAAAATTTTCGGCAATTTTTTTCCTAGGGCTCTGAAACCCTTGAAAATTGTGAGTTATAACTTATTTTTTCTTATCTGAATATATTTTTGCTTAAATGAACTTATTTTTGCTAAACTTAACATATCTTTTTCTGGAAATAAAATAAAATAAAATAAGACAAGAAGAATAGGACTTTAGTTTTTTATCTTAACAACTCCGCTCTTTAGTTTTTGAGGTTGACGAACTAGAGATTAGAGTACATAACAAGCAATATTAGCTGCATTGATATTTGATACTAGTATTTGATATAACAAATAATCATATCAATAAGTGTAACATACAAATCAAGAAAACAAATACTACCAGTGTACCACTAATGTTATTATATTAAAGCTAAGCAAGGATATGATTGATCCATATCTTACGTACAACAACGGTACAACCAATTATGCTGAATTATTTGATACGGGCGTTCATAGTCTCATAGATCTATACTTCCCACATCCAATCAAATTTATTATATTATTTTATTAGTTCTTCTATATATTTATTACCTATGCATAACCCATGATTTGTCCTTCTAAGCCATGACATACTAATGCTATATGTTATTAACAAAAAAAATTAAAATTGAATTTTCTCTTGGCAACCATTGCTCTTTTTTCCCAAATTATTTTTCGAATCCAAATTATATTAAATTGTTACATTATTTTGAGAGATGTTAGTTGTAATCCAATTGTCTAGTAATTAGATTTTCTTTTAGAGTTCAGAGTTTAATTGCTATATATTTATTACCGTTCATAGTCTATTAAGCTAGATACGATTTTTAATTTTCTTTTTTTTTTTTTTTGGTAAATTACGGTTTTTAGTGTTGGAACATAACATAAATTATATTTTGTGTTTTGTACATTTGAAAAGTACTATTGGTATAATAATTGGGAATAAAATAAAATAATGATAAAGGACCAATAACAATCACAAACTTCAAGGTCCACTACCATATCAAGTTGGACTTAATTAAGTAGCAAGTAGGAAGTAGTATAGTATGGGGCCAAAGTAGTATGCATATAAAATCTCTATTTTTGGGAACACAATCTTAGACTAACATGTAAACAACAACAATCATATAGTGTTACTTTTCTCAAGTTATCACTCCAAATTAATTAAATAGCTAGGCTTTCATCAACTTGTTTAAGCTGTTGATATCATCATATTGCTCGCCTTAATACCGGGAAATTGGTGGTCAATTCAATGCATTGATCTTATTTTAATTACCTATAGTCAATATACATTGATCTTGCATGGGTGATTAAGGTAAATTACGTCAAGAAGTAATTAATAAAGTGGGTTAAGTCAAGTTTCCAGTCAAATTAAAATGATAACTAGACATCCTATATATAAGAAAACCTAGCCTATGTTACGCGCGTTGAAAGAAGGGATCTAAGAGAAGATAATCGCATGTACACTTCGGCAAATAGATATTGTTCATTTGTCTAGATAAGTTTTAATAAGTATCAATAAATATCAATAATTATCATTAAGTTCAGATAAATTCAAATAATGTAATATATGCCGTTATGTAAAATTTCATGTAAAACACACTGATAGTTGGTGCAGTATTGCATTAGACTTATTATGCATATCTCCATATATATCAAATTAGATGCAACAAATATTGCACACACTACTAGCCAAAATTTATATGTGCGAGTGTAAAAGAAGTAAGGGAGAGAATTAATATAATGAAGAGAAAATAGAGAAGTACGATGATATGAATTTTAATGGGTTTCTAATAAAAATCCGATCATTAACGAACTGTAGTTTTGGTTTTACAATTTAGATCAATTTTTGAGTGGAATTTCAACATCGACAACAAAGATAAAAAGTATATAAAACAATTTAATCTAACAAAGTTCAAATTATACTATGAATCTAGGATATGGAACTATTAGATCCTAACTAAGACCTAATAATAATTAGGTTTGCATTCGCGGTTCAATCATGCATCCTCTCCTCAAACTATATATGTTCATAAGGAAGTCTCTCCTCAACTTAACAAATTGAGCATAAAATCGATCAATTGAGGTCCAGCAATTAGTAACACATGAGATATCACAAGATTCATTAGTTAGGAATATAATAGGGTTTTGGAGTAAAGGTGCAACAAAGAGATTTTTGTGTGGCAAATTTAAGGCACGATACAAGGAATATGTGTATGTGGTAATGTGGTATGGTGTGGATGTGTAGTTAATTTTAAATTTTAGTTAAATGGGATAAATTAATTGAGTTTGTTAAGAATTTGATAGTGCCATACTTTGTTTATTTAATTTGTTTGTATTTGTCAATAAATGTCATCAAATCCTTCTTGAATTTTGTCCAATTCAATATTGATCTTTTCTAACTTATTAAGGCTTCTCTCATAACTTATTGTTTAGTTCTTTATCATTTGTTACATATTTTGGTTCAATAATTTGTTTTGGAGTACATTTGAGATATTCATTTTATTATATATTTGTATTAAAAACCTATTTAAATTAATTTTAATTTTGGTAAGATTAATATTAAGGGGTTATATATAAATATGTATATAATTTCCATCAATAAAGTAAATAAAGAAAGTACTTTTATTAAGTTCATTGGATGGATATATTGTTATATTAAAGTAATAACTTTTTTGTCATCCATTTCTACTTAAAATGGAGCCAATAAATTTTATAAATGGTGAAATATATTCATAGAACCAAAATTCTAGATCATCAAAAATGAAAAATAAAATAAAGTCCAATATCATTTTACATAAATACCTAATTGAATTTAAGCAATTTAAAAATTTCAAATACCACCTCCGTTTCAAATTAGTTGCAACAATTGAATACATTAATTATATCTCACAAATGATACTCAATTACTGCAATTAATTTGAAACGTAGGTAGTAATATTTTTGTCACACTAAAAAATATGTTCTGCTTCAAAGATCGCGAGTCAAGGTAATATCATATAGGTTGAGGAACAAAACTAAAATGATATCTGCATGTTTAAATACTATTCTTTTTTGTAATGAATCAGAAGGATCGCACAGTTTAACAAAAATATCGCTATAAATCTTAATATCATGAGATAAATCTTTCGTGTTATAATGCTTTTCACATTATATAAATTCAAATCTTGTTTCACATTTATAATAATGACACACAAACAATTAATAACAAAATATTTATAGTCAAATAGAACAAGAACTTGTCATTAATAAAATAAAATCAATTGCCTTGCGGCATCTTGTAATTTCACACCTCTTACCAACATTGCTCTAGTCTAAATTAAATATACAATTTTACAAGAATAAACCCTTGCGGATTTTCTTCTTCTTCTCTCTACCTTAGGCAAAGAATTAGTCTAAAAAAATCATAAATAATAAACAAAAAAAATGGCTACTAATAATACTTTTGCAACATAATAGTTCCTTTCAAAAACTGCTGAGAAGAGAACCTTTTGTACAATTGCTGTGGCTCTCCTTATTTCCATTCTTTTATTTCATACCTCAGAAATTGAAAGTTTTTTTGATCTCTTTCTTCGATTTCGAATCAAAAAATCAAGAACGTAACAGTTTTGTTTATCCAAGTTATCAATTCTAATTTTCTCGTCCAACTTATAACATTATTCTTATTATTTGTTTTTCTTTTTTTCCTTTCATCACTCATTATTGTTTAAAAGAATGGCTTTTATTTAATTTTTTTCCCACTTCAATGTCCTCTATATTTGTTACTCTTGAGATAAGATCCCAAATTTGGGTGTTCATGAAGTTGATAATGTTTACTCTTGACCTTTGAAGGACAATTTAATAGGTAGGCCATTCTGGGGAAGTGCAAATGGGCCATACTGTATTTCGTTTTGTGGGCCAATGATAGACCACCTGCAAAATTAAAGACAAACAAAACAAACCCATCATCAGCAAAGTGCCATTATAATTATATTAAAAAAAAATCACTATTTTCTCAAAAAAAAAAAAAATGTTTTAAATCACCACTTTTAGAAACTAATCATGTAATTAGTGCAATGTAAAAATTATAATTAGAAAGTTTAATTAAAATAAAGTTAGGACATAGTACCTGTATTTTGTGGTAAGGTGATGTAACAGAACAAGAATCTCTAACTTTGCCAGTTCATTGCCAGGACATGAGTGGATCCCATTGCCAAATGGCAAAAATGTATTGGGTTTTGGTGCCACCTGTTTAACCAAAAAAAATAAATAAAATTAAATAAATAAAATTAGATAAATTTAATTGCTTCAGTACATTATCTTCACATGACTTGTTTGTAATTTGATTCATCTAAATTGCACATTTTAGTTAGTTCATGACTAAGTAACAAGATTGGTCAACCTACAACTTGTTTTTAATCATTCATCAAATATATTCTAACTTAATTGATGAATGGTAAAATTTTCATGACTAATTTTTAATTCTTACTATATTTATAGAGCATTTTAATATGGTAACGACGTAGGTTTAGGCCGAGTTGTATTGTTACATAATAATATGAGTTAATTTTAGCGATGATTGAAGTTTTGTAGAGTATATCTTTAATAAACCTAATATAGCAAGAATTCATGTAGGAAAGAAGTAGCTAATGAAAAAGAAAGAAAAAGGGACTTTAGTTTAGATTATTACCTCAAATCTTGAAGGGTCAAACTTTTGAGGGTCAGGGAAATTTTCAGGACTATGGTGAATATTCCTGAATAATGGTAGTACTTTCCAACCTTTTGGAATTAGGTATCCTGAAAAAATAAAACAAATCCAAATTTAGAAAGCCGTGATATAAGCATAGTGTTACATCTACTTATCGAATAATTAAAATTTTTTTTTTCATAAACGAACAACTTAATTTGTTGAGTTAAAATTCCAAATGTATATATAAACATGATAATTATCGATTGGGTGGATAAAGTTTTTTCCGAAGTAATAGGAGATGATTGGGACACTACTGACCTTCATACTCAACATCTTCCACAGCTTCTCTGAAAGTGAAGGATAAAATGGAAGCCACCCTTAATGTTTCAAGGATGACCTTTGTTGTATAAGGCATCTTCTTGGTATCTCCCCAACATAGAACCTTTTCTTCTCCACTTTCTTCTTTTTCTTTAATTATTGCCTCTTGCTCTTCCTGCAAATGTCACCATTCACAATCTTTTTAGCCCCACCAACAATATAACCTTAGCCACTTCAAACTTAACTCGAATATTATTATTATTTTTTTTTTTTATTATCGTTCTCTTTAGATAAGATCCCTTAAATTTAATATCCATGTTTAAAAAAAAAAATAAAAAAGAACGCGTCTGCAAAGTACTTGTACTTTGCAGACGCGCAAATTATGGTTTTGTTTAAGGATACAATGATAGAAATAAACGGGATTGAAATTGTACCGTGACAGCCTCGAGGATTGAAGGATGATCAGCAAGGTATTTGATGATCCAAGTAAGGACACTAGCAGTAGTATCCCTAGCAGCAAAGATGACACCGATAACGTTATCGGCGATTTGTTCATCAGTGAGGCCTTCTTTGTCACTCATAAAGGATGATAACAAATCTTGGTGGTCCTTCTTCATTTCTCTCCTAGATGATATGATTTGAGAAACCATATTTGCCAAATCTTTTCTTGCTTTCATTGATTTATTGAAAAGTGTTCCTGGCAAATTGATAGGCATTGAATTGTACCCTTTTTCTAGTATGTAATAACACTGCTTTAGATCTTCTCTGTACTTCACTTCATCCTTCCCAAATATTGACAACAGTGCCACATTGAATGTATACTGCATATAAAAAAAAAAAAAAAAAAAATAACTTAATTATTTTTCAAATTAAGTAAAAAAAAAAAACACATGTACCTTTTCGTACTGTATTTGTATTAGTAACGTGACAACTAAATTCAGATATATGTTTAGTCGGAAGGAGTTTAAAATAATTGGATATTAATAATATAGCGTAACAAATAATTTGGGACGTACGGATTTCATTTCCTGGAAGGTGTTGATGTCAGATCCTTGTAGGGAGTTAAGAGTTTGGGAGGCAATTGTATCGATATCAGAGACATAGTTACGGAGAGCCTCAGGCATGAAAGCGCGAAGAACGAGCTTTCTAAGCTTAGCATGGTAATCACCTTGGTGGAAGAAGATAGCTTGTTTGCCTAACATCCTTTCTTTACTAGCAGGAAATGTTGGTTTGAACAAATTTGAACTTGTTGACAACACAAATTTTGCTGCCTCTGGGCTTGATATCATCACACATGGACATCCCAATATGTGGCTCTTGAACACCGAACCATATCTATTAAAAAAAAAAGGTAACATATTATGATTAGTTCAATGATCATTTTTCTTTGCAGTTTAGTATGCACTTGGTTATTCTTCTTTGAGGGAACATTTAAATTTGCAGGCGGGGTCTGAGGCTGGACCGTGCCTCTTAATTACAAGGTACGGTCCAACAAATAATAACAGACCCCGAAACATATAGTGTCTTTAATGAAGCTTGACTCAAGACAGTAGGCGCGCAGTATCCAATTATGTAAAATTAATGAAATAGATAGGGAAGCAAAGAGTAAGTGAAGTTAAATGGACTAACTTTTTCTGTTTGGAGGCGAAGAAGACATTGGGGTTTTCGGAGTAGAGTTGAAAAGTCTCGCCTATGTAAGGCCACCCTAAGGAGCCAGGGGGAAGTGGTAGTTTGCGATTTCGGCCGTTGCCGGATTTGAAGGCATAAGAAAGGATCAAAAGTGCACCAAATGTAAGCAAACCTACCAAAATGATCACCATATTTGATCAATTCAATTCAAGGTTTGTAGTATCACTATTTGGTAAACTAAAAAAGGGTGATGATTAAATTAATATGTATAGTATATAGTGATAAAAGTAAAATAAATATACTTAACGTACTAGTAGTAAGTTAGTAGTAGTAAAAATGTGTGTTCTTAAAATGAAAAATGATAAAAAAAAAATAAGTGTGGGAAGAAAAGGAGTAGATGTTAACATGTATTTATAGGGAAGAGGAGGCTCAAGTTGGTCTTTCAATTACGTACAGCTCGAATTCCACACGGATTCTCCCTCCAGCTCATGTCATCTCCGTTACTGAGAGAGATTAATAACACCCACGTGTCAGTTTCTAAGTGCAAAGCTATTTTATAAAGTCTTGGTTCGTTGACCATCAAATTTAAACATTTTAGTCTAGGGAAATGATGAACGAGATCCTACAACAACAAAGACTTTATTCTTAAATTAATTTAGTGTCAACTAGATATGAATCAATTTGGTCACATATTATGGATATGAATTAGATGAATGTAATCCTACTTCAATAAAAAGCGTATTTGGTATGATTTGAACTAATAACCTTGAAATCATAAAGTCGATCAAACACCTTTATATCCAGCCTGAGTTGATATGATATATATGTAGTAATATAAAATACTCCAATATAATATAATATAAAGTTTGAAGTATATATATTTATATATGAGAAAACAAGTACTACACCTTAGCTAAAAAGTTAAAGATATATTATATATTATTGTTAGTTAGTAATTAAGGTTTTTTAATAATATAAAATTTTGAAATGATTTTTTAAGAGATCATGAAGGTGGTAAGAGCCAACGTCTCTTAAGCAACGCTAAAGGGGTGATTCACTAGTTTTTGATAATTTGAAGAAGTACCACTTAGGGAGTATTGACTTTACCTATTTTTGTTTTTTACCCCTTATCCAACTAGATCTAGCTTTAATGGTTTAATGACTTGTGTTACACTTATGAATAATCTCATTTGCATGAGTTATTTATTATTATTTATTTTTTTTAATAAAGTTTACAATACTTTTGTATATCATATTATTTTGCCCCCTTTTGAGTAAATTATATATATATATATATGTTGAGAATTTATTTTATTTGTATCATCTCATCATGAACGAGATATTATCGAATTTAATTCCAATTAAATAGTAGGGGCACTATATCCATAAGATCATAACTATCATCGCAAATTAATAGGAGTATTTATATATAGTGATAATAACAGTAATTTCCATATGTAAGTATATGATGGTGTGCTATTGCCTATTGAATGTCAGCATTTGCGTATACACATATAACATTTATATCACACAATTGGTGTTTTTAAGGGTGTTTTTTTTTTTTT
>PYUH01000036.1:2887767-2925500 GCA_016808085.1 Suaeda aralocaspica
AAAAAAAAAAAAAAAAAAAGTAACTTAATTATTTGTCAAATTAAGTAAAAAAAAAAAACACATGTACCTTTTCGTACTGTATTTGTATTAGTAACGTGACAACTAAATTCAGATATATGTTTAGTCGGAAGGAGTTTAAAATAATTGGATATTAATAATATAGCGTAACAAATAATTTGGGACGTACGGATTTCATTTCCTGGAAGGTGTTGATGTCAGATCCTTGTAGGGAGTTAAGAGTTTGGGAGGCAATTGTATCGATATCAGAGACATAGTTACGGAGAGCCTCAGGCATGAAAGCGCGAAGAACGAGCTTTCTAAGCTTAGCATGGTAATCACCTTGGTGGAAGAAGATAGCTTGTTTGCCTAACATCCTTTCTTTACTAGCAGGAAATGTTGGTTTGAACAAATTTGAACTTGTTGACAACACAAATTTTGCTGCCTCTGGGCTTGATATCATCACACATGGACATCCCAATATGTGGCTCTTGAACACCGAACCATATCTATTAAAAAAAAAAGGTAACATATTATGATTAGTTCAATGATCATTTTTCTTTGCAGTTTAGTATGCACTTGGTTATTCTTCTTTGAGGGAACATTTAAATTTGCAGGCGGGGTCTGAGGCTGGACCGTGCCTCTTAATTACAAGGTACGGTCCAACAAATAATAACAGACCCCGAAACATATAGTGTCTTTAATGAAGCTTGACTCAAGACAGTAGGCGCGCAGTATCCAATTATGTAAAATTAATGAAATAGATAGGGAAGCAAAGAGTAAGTGAAGTTAAATGGACTAACTTTTTCTGTTTGGAGGCGAAGAAGACATTGGGGTTTTCGGAGTAGAGTTGAAAAGTCTCGCCTATGTAAGGCCACCCTAAGGAGCCAGGGGGAAGTGGTAGTTTGCGATTTCGGCCGTTGCCGGATTTGAAGGCATAAGAAAGGATCAAAAGTGCACCAAATGTAAGCAAACCTACCAAAATGATCACCATATTTGATCAATTCAATTCAAGGTTTGTAGTATCACTATTTGGTAAACTAAAAAAGGGTGATGATTAAATTAATATGTATAGTATATAGTGATAAAAGTAAAATAAATATACTTAACGTACTAGTAGTAAGTTAGTAGTAGTAAAAATGTGTGTTCTTAAAATGAAAAATGATAAAAAAAAAATAAGTGTGGGAAGAAAAGGAGTAGATGTTAACATGTATTTATAGGGAAGAGGAGGCTCAAGTTGGTCTTTCAATTACGTACAGCTCGAATTCCACACGGATTCTCCCTCCAGCTCATGTCATCTCCGTTACTGAGAGAGATTAATAACACCCACGTGTCAGTTTCTAAGTGCAAAGCTATTTTATAAAGTCTTGGTTCGTTGACCATCAAATTTAAACATTTTAGTCTAGGGAAATGATGAACGAGATCCTACAACAACAAAGACTTTATTCTTAAATTAATTTAGTGTCAACTAGATATGAATCAATTTGGTCACATATTATGGATATGAATTAGATGAATGTAATCCTACTTCAATAAAAAGCGTATTTGGTATGATTTGAACTAATAACCTTGAAATCATAAAGTCGATCAAACACCTTTATATCCAGCCTGAGTTGATATGATATATATGTAGTAATATAAAATACTCCAATATAATATAATATAAAGTTTGAAGTATATATATTTATATATGAGAAAACAAGTACTACACCTTAGCTAAAAAGTTAAAGATATATTATATATTATTGTTAGTTAGTAATTAAGGTTTTTTAATAATATAAAATTTTGAAATGATTTTTTAAGAGATCATGAAGGTGGTAAGAGCCAACGTCTCTTAAGCAACGCTAAAGGGGTGATTCACTAGTTTTTGATAATTTGAAGAAGTACCACTTAGGGAGTATTGACTTTACCTATTTTTGTTTTTTACCCCTTATCCAACTAGATCTAGCTTTAATGGTTTAATGACTTGTGTTACACTTATGAATAATCTCATTTGCATGAGTTATTTATTATTATTTATTTTTTTTAATAAAGTTTACAATACTTTTGTATATCATATTATTTTGCCCCCTTTTGAGTAAATTATATATATATATATATGTTGAGAATTTATTTTATTTGTATCATCTCATCATGAACGAGATATTATCGAATTTAATTCCAATTAAATAGTAGGGGCACTATATCCATAAGATCATAACTATCATCGCAAATTAATAGGAGTATTTATATATAGTGATAATAACAGTAATTTCCATATGTAAGTATATGATGGTGTGCTATTGCCTATTGAATGTCAGCATTTGCGTATACACATATAACATTTATATCACACAATTGGTGTTTTTAAGGGTGTTTTTTTTTTTTTGTTATAGCTAGGTGTGTATATATTGATAATTTAAGGGACGAGCAGATTGTGTTACTTACACTTACTGGGAGTCTTAGGAGCTTGAGTCTAGAGGCAATATTGTTTATGAACAAATACATACATGTAAACATTTGGTTAGTTTTCCTTTCCTAATTCCAAGAGATCCTGATATATATTTTTAGCGAAGCTCAACATGCGACCACCCCCCTGATCATGCTCGCGTGGCGCCCTAGCATCACCCAGTACCCCAATGGACTTGCCATGTATGCACCCAATAGATCTCCACGTACAATCATTTAATTTTATGCATCCCTATTCTTTTACCAAATGCTATAACTAAAATTACAAGAAAATCGAAAATTATAGCCGGGGAAAGAAGAAGTTTTAATCTAATGATGGATGCTAATTTTCAATTGACTATAAACTTTTCCATTGCCAAATGAAGTACCAATTAATTGTTACCTTACGCTAGGATTGAAAATTACATTTTCAAAATTATATAATATATATATATATATAATTTAATTATTGAAACGAATTAAACAAGGTTAATCAGATGTGAATATGTTTTTTCTTTAATATAATATACAGAGTAAAAATAAATAGTGTTAAAATAATTTGGATTGGAGAAAGTATATTGCTGAAAATACGATCAATGCGTGACAGTATTTTCATTGTTAAACAACAATCAATCTTTCAAAAGCAGTTGTCTACATTACCTAAGAAATCAAATTTGTGGTCTTAATTTAAGCTTAATTTACCATTGCTAAAGAGCTTCTGTATACACCTTCACTCATATCCAAATTCATGCCACTAAATCCCTTCTCCACCTATAATTTGATTCTTTGAACCACGTACAGTCTATTCTGTCCATCATGACTATCACATTCATCACTCTACACTAGTCCTTGAGTCAATTTGAGTTGTTTACCTCATTAATAAATAAGCGTGTCTAATAATGTCTATTGAAGCGTCAACTTAACTAAAACCCTGGTAAAATGATGATTGGATGAAGCCCTATGATTGGAATTTCGTATTTTAACACATATTACGCCTGCTCATACGTACTTTAACCCCATAAGCTTAATAAAGTATGGATGCAACTTGTGGCGGATCCAAACAACAAATGTTGGCTCCATACAATGACCCAATGCACGTACTTGATCTAATGTGAGACATGTTATGCATTGTTGTTAATGTGGTAAAAACACCAATTGTTCGAAGTGATATAGAAGTTGAACCTAGACCTCTTACCTTCGCTAATATATACTACATGCGACATATATACCCTTACACAAGAATTAAGTAAATCGATAAGAACAGGAGCAATAATGATCGATGAGATTGATTTGAACTTGTGTTATTTTTATTCAACGGCTCTGATACCACGTCAAATAAACAACTAAATCAATCAAACATGACAGAAAATTATGCATGAACAAGCAATACTTCATCAGTTCATCTTAACAAATCGACCCAAACCAATGCCAGGTTTAATTAAGCAAGTCAATGTCCAAGGAGCTAAAACATAGCAAAGACATAGCTAACATTACTGTTAAGTACGTGAGCCTTAATGGTTTCGTTATTAATCATTAGCTAATTAATTAATTTCTTGACGATCATGTTGTATTATACTGTACTTTACTGTATTGTTTTGTGTTTTTGATCAAAATTAGCTACTAATCAAAAAGTCACGTGACAAGACAAAGCCCATGAAAAAACTTATAAGTAAATAATTTTATTTCATGCATGAACATGGTGTGCCAACCAATGGCTAGAGCTTCTGTGGGCTCGATATTCTGGTATTATCAACTTACGTAATAAAAATGATGAATTGAATTAAACCATGATTAATAGTACCTAGATCTTTGGTAGTTTATTTAATTATTGTGTGTGTAGTGTGTACTATTTCATGTTTGACCATTTAATTCCGCAAGCTTTCATGCACGTGATATTAATTCTATACTACGTCAAACTTCCCCATAAAAGCAATAAAATAAAAATGAAGATAAGAATAAAGAAAAAGGCCTTGATGATTTACCCCTATTTTAGTTAATTTTGCTTTGTTAAATTCTTTTCGAGTATTTTTTTTTTTTTTGCTAACTCGAACTTAATTTTGAACTAATTTGAACTAATTACAACTTATGTAAATTTAACATAATTTATGATAAGATTTGAAAATAAAGTAAAATGAACAAACACAGTTTTATTCTGCATACATAATGGCGTAATGCTGAAGTATTAAAAAAATTGTATTCTATGTAAAAAATTATGTACGGAGTATCAAGTATCAACTAATTAAAAAGCAACAATAAGGAATGAGACATTTTACATTTGAGAGAGTAGAAACATAAAACAAACTCTATCAGTTTCAAGGTGTTTTGTGTGTGTGTGTTTACAAAACGACAATGGCAAGAATTGAGATTCAGTCCCAACTCCCAAGACCTCTTAAAACCAGTAGAGAATCTCTAATCAATTGGCTTATTATTCACTCTTAATTGTCTCCGGTCTGTTAATTGTTACATATGCCTTACAAGTTTGTAATAAGAGCTATTGGATTTTGGCCCCCAATTTACCTGGTTATCTTGACTCTCTAATGATTTCCATTATTACTAACAGATGCTAAATTATGATAGGTTTTTAAGTCATAAGAATCCATTATCTACTATCATCTCCACGCACAAAATGTTAACTAGTTTCAAGAGTACTTAAAAATCAAACATGTTTCCTCTTAGGAAAAATTATTTAAAGGAGGAAATTCTTGTATTATACAAGCCGACCCTAAATTATTTTGAAAGTAATGCTTTAATTTGATGTTGTTATTCAATAATCAATAATATAACAAACGCATATATAAATTATGTTGAAGCTATGAAAATGAGAAACTAAAATTAGATGTTTTCAAAGGTAAGATGAATGTTTTGCGCTTTCGCCTCCGCCCCCACCCCTTCCTTTTCAATAATTCAATTAATTCAAGATGTGAAATAACAACTACAACTTGACATAATCAAGGTCATAGAGATTAGTTATAAACTTATAATACTCACTAAAGTTATTCAAACACGAGTAGCAACTACTTTATTGTACCGATGTTATTATTCTTAGACCATAGCATTAGCTTGCGATGGCCCTTGTATCGTGGAGTACGGGAGTTAATGATTTTGTACAGTATTTTATAGTCAAAAGTTTTACAAATGGAATATTAGTATTGGATAGAACAATTAGAGCTTGAATGAGTGAGTAAAAAGGAACAACTTTAGTGAAAAAATAAAAAAGAAATATATACTTTGCTCTAATTTTATATATTACCATTAAATTATTAAGGTACTCTAATCCACAAACGAACTCTTCACAAAACTGTAATCAAATTAATTAATTAATTAATTAACAATGTTTCTTGAAAGACCAATTAATAATTAAGCTCACATTTTTTGACGCACGAACAGCAATTTAATTTAATTTGCATCTAGAAGTGTCAGCAAAGTCAAGCTTAAATTAGTATAGATTCCACCATTTTTGTGTAAAATCTAGCACTAGTAGTCTAGTACTAGAATATTTTGTGCATTGGACATGGTAATATCACAACAAAGCACTGTACTATAGTGGTGTTTAGGAGTATTAAGCACTCATATACTCCGTATCTCTTACTTTTTTAGAGCGAGAAATAGCTCAATTAGTTAAAGTTTTCCTGTTTATTTCATAAGGTTCAAGCTAAGAATCGATTCTTATTATCCATCATTGTGAATATTAAAGTATAAAGGTTTAACTAGCCATCACCCACCCTCATATTTCATTTTTTCAATTTTATTTTAATGTTAAGTTTGAATGCTTTCAACCAAAAATATTGGTTGATTTTTGTTTTTCCGCTTGATAAAATTAAATGATACACTATTTAAATTATTAAAGCTGAATTCATGAGTTTGACTCTTTGACTGCATGAGTTGGGCACTAGGGCATATATATGCATGGTCACTTAGTCAGCATGGTTTTGACCACTTCGATCACCAGTATGTATTAGCGCACATATGAATTGACTCTAATACTCCGTAATATAATTGATCTAAGACTGACTACAACGTGGATTAGTCGTCCAACGTTTCGTTTTCTAGATTTGTTGCTCAACATTATAAATTACTACTCCCTATTTCCTGTCAAAAAGNACATAATTTATGATAAGATTTGAAAATAAAGTAAAATGAACAAACACAGTTTTATTCTGCATACATAATGGCGTAATGCTGAAGTATTAAAAAAATTGTATTCTATGTAAAAAATTATGTACGGAGTATCAAGTATCAACTAATTAAAAAGCAACAATAAGGAATGAGACATTTTACATTTGAGAGAGTAGAAACATAAAACAAACTCTATCAGTTTCAAGGTGTTTTGTGTGTGTGTGTTTACAAAACGACAATGGCAAGAATTGAGATTCAGTCCCAACTCCCAAGACCTCTTAAAACCAGTAGAGAATCTCTAATCAATTGGCTTATTATTCACTCTTAATTGTCTCCGGTCTGTTAATTGTTACATATGCCTTACAAGTTTGTAATAAGAGCTATTGGATTTTGGCCCCCAATTTACCTGGTTATCTTGACTCTCTAATGATTTCCATTATTACTAACAGATGCTAAATTATGATAGGTTTTTAAGTCATAAGAATCCATTATCTACTATCATCTCCACGCACAAAATGTTAACTAGTTTCAAGAGTACTTAAAAATCAAACATGTTTCCTCTTAGGAAAAATTATTTAAAGGAGGAAATTCTTGTATTATACAAGCCGACCCTAAATTATTTTGAAAGTAATGCTTTAATTTGATGTTGTTATTCAATAATCAATAATATAACAAACGCATATATAAATTATGTTGAAGCTATGAAAATGAGAAACTAAAATTAGATGTTTTCAAAGGTAAGATGAATGTTTTGCGCTTTCGCCTCCGCCCCCACCCCTTCCTTTTCAATAATTCAATTAATTCAAGATGTGAAATAACAACTACAACTTGACATAATCAAGGTCATAGAGATTAGTTATAAACTTATAATACTCACTAAAGTTATTCAAACACGAGTAGCAACTACTTTATTGTACCGATGTTATTATTCTTAGACCATAGCATTAGCTTGCGATGGCCCTTGTATCGTGGAGTACGGGAGTTAATGATTTTGTACAGTATTTTATAGTCAAAAGTTTTACAAATGGAATATTAGTATTGGATAGAACAATTAGAGCTTGAATGAGTGAGTAAAAAGGAACAACTTTAGTGAAAAAATAAAAAAGAAATATATACTTTGCTCTAATTTTATATATTACCATTAAATTATTAAGGTACTCTAATCCACAAACGAACTCTTCACAAAACTGTAATCAAATTAATTAATTAATTAATTAACAATGTTTCTTGAAAGACCAATTAATAATTAAGCTCACATTTTTTGACGCACGAACAGCAATTTAATTTAATTTGCATCTAGAAGTGTCAGCAAAGTCAAGCTTAAATTAGTATAGATTCCACCATTTTTGTGTAAAATCTAGCACTAGTAGTCTAGTACTAGAATATTTTGTGCATTGGACATGGTAATATCACAACAAAGCACTGTACTATAGTGGTGTTTAGGAGTATTAAGCACTCATATACTCCGTATCTCTTACTTTTTTAGAGCGAGAAATAGCTCAATTAGTTAAAGTTTTCCTGTTTATTTCATAAGGTTCAAGCTAAGAATCGATTCTTATTATCCATCATTGTGAATATTAAAGTATAAAGGTTTAACTAGCCATCACCCACCCTCATATTTCATTTTTTCAATTTTATTTTAATGTTAAGTTTGAATGCTTTCAACCAAAAATATTGGTTGATTTTTGTTTTTCCGCTTGATAAAATTAAATGATACACTATTTAAATTATTAAAGCTGAATTCATGAGTTTGACTCTTTGACTGCATGAGTTGGGCACTAGGGCATATATATGCATGGTCACTTAGTCAGCATGGTTTTGACCACTTCGATCACCAGTATGTATTAGCGCACATATGAATTGACTCTAATACTCCGTAATATAATTGATCTAAGACTGACTACAACGTGGATTAGTCGTCCAACGTTTCGTTTTCTAGATTTGTTGCTCAACATTATAAATTACTACTCCCTATTTCCTGTCAAAAAGAAATTGTAATTTCTTTTTTTTTTTAACTTGCTATATATTGACTTTTAATAAATGTCATTTTGACTCGCTTTTGTATTTTATATATAACAAAATATACTCGTATATTATTGTGTTTAATTCGTCTCTTTTATCATTTTTTCTTATGCATAATTCGAGATACATAGTGTTAGTTTTTAGAAAAGTGAATGTAAGTAACTTAGGATGGAGTATATTATTGTTCAATTTGTTTAATTTTCACTACTTCCCCATGACCTAATTAAATGCTGATAGAATATATAAATTATTCTTGGACATTAACCATTAGCTTAAATTTTTTGTTAAAATGGTTTTCTAACCAAAAGCTTATATACTCTATCAAATGCAACTACTATTTCTACCAACTTAGCTATCTTTCTCTTTTACAGTATTTACTAAACCGGCCGCCGAAAAGCTAATATATTCTAGAACATACTATACTAGATTACACATAATTATTACTACGTATTTTATATTACGTGTAGGCTAAATTCGCATTTTACGTGTCAAAATTAACAATACACATAACCATTCCTTCTAATTTTGCATCAAATGACAACTACTTGCTGATCCATTACATCAACACGTACGAAAACCTAATTTTTTTTCTTGCATAGATTAGTCCAATATTACAAGCATAGCTCGGATCATTACCTAATTTAATACTATTTAAGTAAATTTCCGAGTTTTGTAGGGGCGGCAGCCCCGCCTCCTCTAGCTCCGCCACCAGTTCAAATCCATATATATATATGAAAAATCTGCAATGTCAAAGATATTTTATGACAAACTAGCAATATTGGATTTTCATACGTTCAATAATACATGAACAATTATATATATGTAAATAAGTTTTTGATTGGTTTTAATCTATGTGCATTAGTGAGTTGTCTCTTTGAAGAAGGAAAATGGATATATAAACCAATTTAATTTG
Source organism: Suaeda aralocaspica (assembly GCA_016808085.1). Taxonomy (NCBI): domain Eukaryota; kingdom Viridiplantae; phylum Streptophyta; class Magnoliopsida; order Caryophyllales; family Amaranthaceae; genus Suaeda; species Suaeda aralocaspica. Next base: position 2,897,243 of record PYUH01000036.1, read on the forward strand.
TAAGCTTCTAAGCTGAGTTACCATACCCTCCCATTATTAAATATTGAATAACACAAAGCTGGATCTCTTCCTCGTAAGGTTGCTATATTAACTACATACATAGTGTTTGATAATAATGTGGCATTTCATGTTATTAGGCAGTATCATCAAATATATTTGTAGGGTATGTTAGATTGATAAGATTACTTAATCGACAAGGCATGGTCGACAAAACTTATTTAATTAGCTCATGTACATACGGTCCAAATTCTGAATTTTGGAGTATTTTTGTATACGAAATATCTGAAATTTAATTTCAATCACAAACAAGACTGATCGATCAATTTGAATCTACGTACACACATCTTAGCTTATTATGTATAGATGTTACTCAAAGTAGTGTACGTAATATCTTGATAAAAGTAGATGTGTCACATATATGAATTATTATTTCAATTAAAGTGTATGACATTGACTAATAATAATAATTAAGAAGTTGCCAAAGTTAGTGTTCAAACCTTGATGCAATGGCGGTAACAATGGTGGGCCACCTGAAACTAACGGTTTGTTTGGCCTTTGGTAATGAAGGCCCATATGCTTGGGTTAATTATGCTCCAAAAAACAATGTGAAGAATTTGATGAAGGTACATACATGAAGTATTTCGTATTCATTCCATGCATGTGTTGACAAAATATATTTAATGCTTTAATGCATATGTTGATTGATTGTGATGATTTGTGAATTATACACGCTATTTTTTCCGTCATCATCATCATATATATATATAATATTAAATGATGGACCGGAACAAAATATATTGACGAAAATAATTTCCAATTAAGTATGTGTTATATATATATATGATGACGGGAAAAATAAGAGCATGGAGCAACATATAACACATACTTAATTAGGTGTTGTTAGAGTCGAAATTTTGTCATCCCATAGTATAAGTATTGCATGTATTTGTGTGTCAGTTTCACTTATAATTAAAAAAAAAAACAATAACATTATATATACTACTTAATTACACTTTATTTTCGAGTTTAAAATAATAGGAGTAAGTGACACACAAACATTATATTTTTTGTTTTTGATGTTTACAATGTCAATGACCTCCTTTGCTTATATTTGAAGAGCATTGTAAGCTATAGCTAATAATTACTATCATATGGTATAGTGTAATTTGTTAATCATGTAATGTAATGTATCACAATTCAACAATTAAAAAAAATGAAATGAAATCATAGATTTTTCAAAGTCTAATTTCATCACAGTTCAATAAATTCGACTTTAAATAACATTGATTTGTATGATTGTGTTGAAATTCACCTGATTTTTCACTTTCATAACCCTAATTTTTAGGAGAAGCTTTTGTTAGTTTTATTCAACTAATTAACTTCCAATTAGCGTAAAAAAATTCACAAAGGCCGATTTCAAATATATAGAGCATATGCTACATGATGAATGCGCACATTTCCAAAACTGAATAGACATATTCCCACCTTCGTCTACAATGGAGGGTGTCTAGGGTACAATCGGCTGTACATACCTAGCTAGCAAGTTACAATCACATGAAGAAAAAAAAATGTTAAGTTTTGTAAGCTAATTAATATTTAGCTAAATTTAAATCACTTGAGCATTTTAGTTTTTGTATAGTAAGGTACAACCGGTATGGCCCACCAATTTTCTTTATGTATATATGTTGACATTTGATATATTGTTCAAAAGTATCTCACTTGGAGAAATTGCGAAACCAGATATTTGCCATCATCAATTGAATAATGGGTTCAAAGTGTTGGGATATTTGTTTCGTACGTACTTTACAATCAGAAAGATATATGCATGCTTAAAGTCAAACAAAAAAATCAACAACTCAAGGAACTCATATAATTATTTAGTTTTGGATATGTGAAATAGAGGTCTCGCTGCACTCGTCACCGAAAGAAAATCCAATTTATAAGGTTTATAAAGATCCCACCTTAAAAGCATATGGTAATGAGGATTGAGGGGAGTACGTAGCTCGTTAACCTTCTCATTCATTTTATCAAGAGGATCAATAATATTTGACAAACATGTGTTGTTGAGGATAACCATGCACATCGGCTTCAACAAAATGGAAGCCAACTACGTAGTAATATGGTTGGTCATCGAGTTTTGAGGGGTTGTTAAGACCTAAGAGAAATTAAATCGGTCATTTCTATATTGATCATAACATTACAGTGTTATACCCTTAGTGACATTCTCTGCACTAAATAAATATCTAGTCTAGTATTATAAAACGTTGTATTTACTTCGAGTCCATATACATGTTCTAAACTTTTAATATCTCATAATTTGTGTAGTACCACTTGTGCCACCTTCACGGTAGAAATCAAATTAAATTATGGAGATATATGAAGGTGATGTATCACACTTATGTACCTTGCCATAAAACTTTTATTACAAATTCGAATAACTATATTATACATTCTGATATAAAGGGGCACTCAAGGCTCTCTTCTTTCAACAGAAAAATGCATGCAATTTTGTATATTTGAGCTTGTTTTCGTAACCAAAAATATAGTTGTTGAAATTTAACTAATTAATTTAACATGTCTTGTATTTATATATTTTTTCAATAATGTATAACTAGATGTCTAGATGGTTGCAACTATTTAAGTTTGGAACCAAAATAGTAAAATACTACTTCTTATTTAATTTATATGTAGCATTTTGAGTTAGGATTGTCTTCTCCATTTTTCTCTGATCGGTTTTTTTACTACCTCCGTTACGAATTAGTTGCAACAATTCATTATTTATACCTTATAAACTATTATTTTTGTTGCAACTAATTCGTAACGGATGTAATATAAAAAAACAAGTGCAATGTCTACGTAGCTACGTGTTGCAATGAAAAAAGGGAAAAAAGTATTTGTCCTTTATAATTTTACTTCTTTATTCTTTTCAGAAATGTTAAAATAGGGCTCGTATACACAACCACTGCCTCTACTTTTTTTGTCGCTCATTTTTATTTCTTCCGATTGGATTGTTTTCCGTTTAAATAATATTATATTATTATTATATGATTTGATTTTGTATATTTTAATTTATTTGTACTTTTTGAAGATTTTGGCAAATTTTTGACTTTGTAAGAAGGGCCGCAGATTAGCATTGTATGATGACTCACAAATTTATAGCCTATAACTAGAATTTCCAAAGTAAAGCTTTGATTATATACTTGTTGCAATTCTAACATTTTAATTAAAAACTTAGACTCGATCCAAATATGAATAAACCATTAATCAACTCAATTTTATTATTTTCGGAGTTCAATCTATACCATAAGCCCCGACTTTAACTGGCATAATTGTATCCTCCTCGATTTGTCACTTGATCACCTCGATCTACAAAAGTCCAATTACTATGCAAACCCAAAAAATATTAACGAAACGCTGCGTTTCTTCCCATTCCAACTTTCCAACTCCCACGGGTTTAAGCTGATTGGCATGTGAGAGGTAGAGGACCATCATTTCAAAACAAACTTAGATGAAGCTAGGTAGTTGTTAGCAATGAGGATATTACCCATATTGGAGCAATGAAGCTTGATGAGAATTTGGAGTTAGATAGGGCCAATGGATCGGAGATGGATTGAATATTTGTACAAATGACTTGTGTGTATAAGTGGGGTTAGATCATGTGGGTGGTGACCATAAACAACATTTGGTCTAAAACTAGTAATTTGGCTCTGGCAATATTCCAAGTCGATCACAAATGCTAAATATGTTATTATTCATAAATTTTTATAGTTTATTTTATTATTTTTTGTAATATTTTGGCTCATGTAAAATTGATGAAGATTATTTTTCCATGCAGGTAAGCTTGTCGTAATTAAAAACATAAAAAAAGCATTCATTCTTTTCTTTTTTTTTTTTTTGCTCATGTAAAATTGATGAAGATTATTTTTCCATGCAGGTAAGCTTGCCGTAATTAAAAAAAAGCATTCATTCTTTTTTTTTTGATGAAAAAAACAATCGGACACTTAAGAATTTGAGATAAGGGAATATGTTAGCAATAATCTCTTATCATACCTCTTAGAAGATGTACATATTTGTGCATGTACTGTTAGTTATACTTACTCATGTAATTATAGCACTATATTATATTTTATTGTGAATAACTAATTAACAAAAACAAAGTGGATTGATTCTTGTGTTCTTAGATTTCATTTGAAAGGTCTTAAGATCAATTCGTAATGGCTATAGTTAGTCCTCTCATTAATTAAATAATTTTATTTTTCAAGGATTGTATTAATATCGATCTCTAGCTACAAATAATTAGTAACAATGCTATAGAAATATAAAGAAATTGATATGTAGAAATATACATTAAAATTGTTTAAATCAAATAAGTTTGCTTATTATATACTACTTCGTACTTGATTAAATAAATATATTCCACGACCAATTTTTCAGTGTTTCACCAAATCTAGTACGGAGTAGAACAGAGTTACAAGACGAATTTAGTGGAGTAGAGATATTCCACCAATTCTGAATTTTTATATGTTTAATAATGGACATGTAATCAAGCTTAATGTTCAAATCAAGACATTGGGTTGCTTGGCTGCTATCTTTTCAGCTAATTTTTGGTTTTTGTTTTGTTTGACTTGGTCGAACAGCCAAAATTCTTGTTTGTTTTTTGGGTTTTTACATTGGCTGAAAAGCTAGCTTTTAAGTCAAAAGCCACAAGCTAGTAAGATGAGCTTTTTCTTTTGTCTTTTGGCTGGTAAATTAGTAATTACAATTTCATCCCATAAAATTTAAAATAATTTCATTTCCTAGTTAAAATAATTAAAATAAGCATGTCCTTAAAGGTAAATTTGCATACTAACAGCCAAAAGTCAACAGCTAGTTACCAAACAAAACAACTAACAGCTACCAGCCAGTCAAACCAACCAACACGTACAACTAGCCAGACAAATTAGCTAATAGCTACCAGCCAACAAGGTCATACTCTACTACTTAAAAAAAAATTAAAAAAAACTTTAATTAAATGAGTCACTTAAACATGATTAGACACATCCACACATATATCACTAACCATGCATAAAATGAATTGCATTGTTATAACATGCATCACAACTACTAAAATAGAGATATTATGGATTTGTATGACAATTAATGACATATTTGCATATATCACACCACTAAATTTGCGTCCCTACAATTGATTCAATTTCTTATAGTCTTATATATTCAACAATTTATATTATTTTCTTGTTGAAATATTATTATTATGGGAAAGACCTATAGTAATAGGAAACCTTAATTTCAAAAATATACTGATGTATGATGATCTATATTGAAGAACAACTTCCTAGTTGGATATTATCATCAATTTATATGTCAACGATTTGGATTAATTGCGAAGTTCCCCAAAACCAGCAAAGGCATACTTTTCAAACTTTTTTTTATATGAAAGATTTTCATATTATTTTCAAGGAATGAATTGTTGAAATTTCATGAAATAATTCATAACCAAATAACACTTCGTGGTAGTGTTATTTCATATCAAACCTCCTCAAAAAAAAAAAAAAATATATATATAATACAAAAAAAACAAGGAGATCCATTAAATAATCAATTTTTTTCGCTAAAAATTACTCTACATAAGCTATATTGTTGTCGGCTAATGTTGGAATGGTCCTGAAAAAAAAATTTTAACTTATTATTATAAGTGGCTCGTAATCTCTCTTTTTAATGGATGCGACTTTATCACAATTGAGGAATGATTTATTGAAAACAAATCTTACACCACATTCAAGCTTACAATCCTTAGTCATAACCTATTTATTAGGCCAAACAACTAAACAAATCCATAAGAGGTCATCAACCAAAAATAAGTGAAACATTAATGGGAGATCAGATCTTCTTTTGGTGCTATAGTTATTAGAATTTTATTCATTAATAGAATAAAAGAACAGTATAATATTCCACGTGTTGGGTATATATTATATCATATATATATATATGGGCAAAATATTATTTTGGTTATTCCAATTAAACAATTTTAGTTTTCATTGTAGAATTTTAACAAGTGTCACAAGCATGCAAAGTCATGAATCACGAGTCACGACTAGAAGTGTCACATGTCTTTTCGTCATTTGTAGGCTGCATGGGATGCAAATTCTACGATTTTGAAAACTTTGTTTATTGATTTGATGTCCAAATTTCATTTTGCTGATGATTTCTTAAAACTATTACGAAAACTTACCTTATATAGAACCGTTTTATTTGTAAAATTATAAAATTGTATATATTAGACAAAAAATACATTAATTAAATTAATGAATTCGATAGCTAAATAAAATTTATATATAATTAATGGTTTTACCGAAAACTTGTTACCAAAGTACTCTGTATGTATTTTGCACTTTTTATTTATGAGATTATTTTATATCGTCAAAAAAAGTTTATTTGACTCTTCTAATCAAGAAATTATTAATTAAGTACGGAGTATTTGATTCGGCCTTTTATTCGCAACAAAAAAAAAAAAAGAAAGAAATTTATGATTGTTTATGTTGAAATTTACATTATGCATGCTCATATGAACTATATTCCATGTTGTTAAGATGCATTTATCAAAGTGAATGAATAGATAATTGACAATATATACGGAGTATGCGATTTTGAAAGGTTTGAGTTGATTGGAGTTAGACGTGAACCAATTATTTTTTATTCAAAATGGACTAAAATCAATCTTGAGATCTTGCCTAACATAGATAAGACGTTGATTCAACATTGCTATCATATTTCAAAATGGAGTATCATTGTGAAGATCACACTTTATACATGGTTTTGAGATGGAAATTGAACGAGGTTTGCATTCGTTCACTTTTGCTCGATCAAATTGAATCGATTGTTAATTGTAACATTTCAAGTTTATGTTAAATTAAAATAACTGATGTTGAATTTTAAAATAGTGTTCGTCTTTTCCCTTCAATTCCCTCACCCATAATGACATGAAAACAAGTGTACTTCAAGACAAATTATTAACACTCCATATAGTTGATTAGTTGAAATTTTTCACTTTACCAATCTCACTTTATAACATGATTACTACTTACTTAACTTGATTAAGAGTAACCCTCAAATCAAAAATATACTAAGACTTTATTATATAGTGTATAAAAAGCGATAATATGCATGACTTAAGGCATGTTACTTCAGCTTAAAATCAATTCAGCTATTTTTAATGGAAATAATAGGTCCTTTAACATCCACACTCAAATTTCTTGTCCAAAAAAAACTTAAAATTTGAAAGCAACTAGTAATCTTACACAATGCTGTCACCTGGCTCAAAAATGCCCTACAATTACTTATTTTGGTTGTTGAATATTATGAAAGATATATTGTTATTTGTGAAGAAATTTAGGATTTGAAATGAACCACGTAACCTCAATCTTTTTTCACTTGCAAAGTACTATAAACATGTCACAAGTAAATGTGCTAAAATTAAAGCTTTTTTATTTGGCAGCTAGAAGAAAAACTAAAACTGCCCTTTTAAGTTGCCTAAGGGCTAAGTTAGCATAGAACACAATAAGACATGAGCTAAATCATTAATTTAAAAGCGACGTTTATTACAAACCTATGATTAGTATTTACTCGGTAGATGATAAATGATAAAAATTAATTTTAGAGTTCAATGCGAAATGAAATTTGTGGTACCCATTTGATTAGTATTTACTTCGTAGATGATACATGATAATAATTAATTTTGAAGTTCAACACAAATTGGATTTGTGGTATTCATACTCAATTGCAGATAAATTTTTATTTAAAAGGAAGCAATATAAGTTATTTGAATTTATTTCATTTTTATGGCGCTGGCTTAATCGTTTAAAAAATATGTTAAAGAATTTGAATCAACCCTACATACAAAAAACATAAACATTGGCTAAATGGAGTGCTAAGCTTCAATACTTTGAACTAGTTGTCTGGCTGCATGCTTCTTTAGATTAGTGCATACCCATAATTTATTATTAATCGATATGCACATGCTAATTAATTATGAACGAATTAAACTATATATTCGTACATGGTTACCCAATACCCAAATAAGCCACTCTCGTAAAGTCGTAAGTATAAATGTAATTCATTCTATAGTCAAAACAATCATGCGTTCAAAGTTTCAATTCATAACTATGCGCTTGAAAACATCTATGTCCAAGAGTTTCATTTATTTTGTAAACTTGGTCAGTATTCCACACTCGTACAAATCTAGTATACTCTTCGGAAACAAACTTAATTTTGAAACCTCGAAACATTTTTCATATGGGGAAACTTCATACAATGTTAAATGAATCATTTTAGAAACTTTGTGACTTACATTAAAACGTTTACGAATGTCTATATATAGTCTTGTTATAAGTGATCCCAGGATACCTTACCCTTGGTTTCAGTCTCTTATATAGTCTTGTTATCTTCCTTATATCACCAATTTTCTGACAAAGACAACACTTGTCTTTTCATTCTATAGGAAGTCGTCTTATGACCTTTCGAACCCCGAAAAGCTACTATATGTTCTTCTTATGACCATATGGAGACATTTTAATATTTTTGACATTTTTTTAATAGGAAACTTGAAACCCCTAAAAGTGTGAATTGCAGCCTTTATTTCCGTCTTTTAGAAGGCTATCTCGGGCTCCATCTAGTTTTCGCCTTGTTTGTTTACCATATGTAGTAGGTGAGCCCAGTACGTCTCACGCTCAGCTTCATACTCAAAAAACGGTTATCTTCCCTCTTTAGAGAATTTCTGAAGTAATTAAGGACACAAACACTAAAAGGAATAAAAGTAAACACACTTACGGTCAAGTGTCAAACTCTAACCTAAAAATACCAAAAATGAACACTCTTAACATGTACTTTAATGTTGTTTGTTAAGAATCTAATGTTTCTTTTTTTTAAGACTTTCTCTATTCGTAGATCCTTGTTCCTAACAACAAATTATGTTGGATGATTTCTTTATTCTCAACACTAAGGCCAATACAGGTGGCGAATAATTTATTGTTGAGGCGTATCTAATGTTTTATTCAACAGTTATTTTCTTTATTTGTAATGCCATAGAAAATTATATGTTTACATATTAATTTCCCATTTTCTTATTGTCAAGAATTCACGCTTCCTTATTTCTGAAATGTCTTCCTTTTCGAAAACTCTAAATATATACTTATACCCTTTTTCTATAAACAAGTAACACTTTTTACAAATTTTAAGATGGATGGACAGAATTTAATCAATGTATTGATCTAATGACTAGGATTTAATCTTTTAAATATATATATAGAGAGAGAGTAAGGATCCACTAAAAACCTTATATTTGCTAAAAACCGTGAAAACCACAAAAAATGGGTACATATAAGATTTAAAGCTGTACATATTAAGATTAAAGTGGTATAGGTACATTTACAACAATTTTTTTTATTATTTATGAAAATGTCATCAATAAAGTATGTGTACCCTTTATACCTCTATTATACCCTTTTGTTGTGGTTTTCACGGTGAAAACAGTTTTCACATAATTCTCTTTCTATATATATATCGACATTTACAATTTTTTATTTGTATAATGGATATACCTATTGTCAGTTTTGAAGGAAAATCGTAAAATACTGAAATGTCTTCATGTGATTAGTACTTAGTAGAGACGAGATCATATCGATTTCTGGTTTAAAAAGGTATTACAATATTATCAATTCAATAACCTCGCATAACTGCATGAGTTTCTCGACAAATTAAAATTAATTGTTACATTGTCCTAGTAATCTTTCAAAATAAAGATTGTGGCAGTATCTTGATTTTCCTGTAGCGGTCAGCTTAAAAAAACATTTTAACACAAAAGAGACGAGATTTATTTAATAGGGCCTAAAGGCCATAGTTCCAAGTACAACAAAGGAAGTGGAATACCACTTCAAAATTAAGCAACTAAAAAACGGGGAAATGAAGCTTCCCCTTAAAGAAGACAGAAAGCAGCTAGTTGGTAGTAATGGGGTCAGATCCAGTAGCATCCTCTTGAGAGTAATTGTTTTACACCTCCATATGCTGCTGCCCCTCGTCATCATTGATAATCTCCATGGAAGTAGAGGGGGGTGGCAGAATGGATGGTATTAGTAGCATGGTCTTCATTGTCATCGGTAAGAGCATACGGTCAGCTTAAAATTGATTACCATAAGGATTAAATGATAGAGCAATATGATTGGCTGAAGTATCTATGTCATCATGTTGACTTTACTCCCTTTTTTATTTTCTTTATTTTTGTAATTTTGGCTACTATTTTCTTAAGTTTCAAAAATTAATTTTTAATTTTATTTATTCTAATTTTTTTATTAATAATAATTACTTTTGATAATTTCAGAAATTATTTTTAGTAATTTAATATTAATTTATGTGACATTAAAAATAATTTTTTCAATTATTAAAAGTAATTCTGGAAAAATAATTTTTCAATTACTAAAAAAATAATTTCCCAGATTATTAAAAGTAATTATTATTAATAAACAAAATTAGAATAAATGAAAATAAAATTTTTATTTGGAATTTAAGAAAATAATAACCAAAATAAGGAAAATAAAAAAAAAAATGAAGAGAAAAGTCAACATAATGACATGGACACTTCAACCAATCAAATTACTTCCTCATTAATTCCTTGTGGTAGTCACTTTTAAGTTGACCACTATAGAATTTTNTCTATTATACCCTTTTGTTGTGGTTTTCACGGTGAAAACAGTTTTCACATAATTCTCTTTCTATATATATATCGACATTTACAATTTTTTATTTGTATAATGGATATACCTATTGTCAGTTTTGAAGGAAAATCGTAAAATACTGAAATGTCTTCATGTGATTAGTACTTAGTAGAGACGAGATCATATCGATTTCTGGTTTAAAAAGGTATTACAATATTATCAATTCAATAACCTCGCATAACTGCATGAGTTTCTCGACAAATTAAAATTAATTGTTACATTGTCCTAGTAATCTTTCAAAATAAAGATTGTGGCAGTATCTTGATTTTCCTGTAGCGGTCAGCTTAAAAAAACATTTTAACACAAAAGAGACGAGATTTATTTAATAGGGCCTAAAGGCCATAGTTCCAAGTACAACAAAGGAAGTGGAATACCACTTCAAAATTAAGCAACTAAAAAACGGGGAAATGAAGCTTCCCCTTAAAGAAGACAGAAAGCAGCTAGTTGGTAGTAATGGGGTCAGATCCAGTAGCATCCTCTTGAGAGTAATTGTTTTACACCTCCATATGCTGCTGCCCCTCGTCATCATTGATAATCTCCATGGAAGTAGAGGGGGGTGGCAGAATGGATGGTATTAGTAGCATGGTCTTCATTGTCATCGGTAAGAGCATACGGTCAGCTTAAAATTGATTACCATAAGGATTAAATGATAGAGCAATATGATTGGCTGAAGTATCTATGTCATCATGTTGACTTTACTCCCTTTTTTATTTTCTTTATTTTTGTAATTTTGGCTACTATTTTCTTAAGTTTCAAAAATTAATTTTTAATTTTATTTATTCTAATTTTTTTATTAATAATAATTACTTTTGATAATTTCAGAAATTATTTTTAGTAATTTAATATTAATTTATGTGACATTAAAAATAATTTTTTCAATTATTAAAAGTAATTCTGGAAAAATAATTTTTCAATTACTAAAAAAATAATTTCCCAGATTATTAAAAGTAATTATTATTAATAAACAAAATTAGAATAAATGAAAATAAAATTTTTATTTGGAATTTAAGAAAATAATAACCAAAATAAGGAAAATAAAAAAAAAAATGAAGAGAAAAGTCAACATAATGACATGGACACTTCAACCAATCAAATTACTTCCTCATTAATTCCTTGTGGTAGTCACTTTTAAGTTGACCACTATAGAATTTTTATATCTGTATATGTGTGTGTGATAGACCGTACAATATAGTTGTCCCAAATATTGTGATGATGAAGGATTTACTCCGACAATTAATTTTAATTTTTTTTTTTTTATAACACCCAATGCATTTGGTTACAACTAATTAACTAAAAAATTACTTTATAATATAATTAATTTGGATAATTAGATATAATTAATTTTGTAGTACTTGAAAACATCTCATCTTAAAATTTTCGTCAACTCGTGACTAAAAGTAATAATGAAGATATATGGGTTCTACTCCAAAGTTTACAACAGTATGTGCGCATTTAACTTGTTGCCTTGTCGATAAGACTTGGATAACACAACACTATCGAAACAACTCACTTGATTATTCTAAGATTTTGTTCACATCATTAAGTTTTTGAAGTAACATTTGAGTCATGGTCCAATTTATAAATAGTAATAATTGTTTTGACATAAATGGCTATATACCTATATGTGCCTATGTTACACTTAACGTTGTCTTGCCTAAAGAAGGACATGCATGGAGATAATAAGGTAGGCAAAATCTTGTACATGATTTAAAGATAATATTTCACCGGCCACTTTATCTGTGGAATGGAAATAATGGGAAGCATGAATTATACAAAGTTAATATTATAAACGAGTTGAAATTGTTTTCTCCCTAAATTTTATATATAACCTCTGTAGTAAAATAGTTGCAATTTGTGGCAACTATTTCGATATAAAGGTAGTAATTTGTGTATCGATTTATCTTATTGTTTGAGAAGAATATATTGATATCACCAATGAAAGAGAGTGTTGTTATTATATGTGAGACAACTAATGTGAACCAAATTAATTAAACCATATATAACTGTATAAAATTAATAATACACATGAGAATGTATTATTGCAATTTTAACTTGTGGTTTAATTGATGATTTTGCTTTAATTTAAACCTAGATAGCTACTCTATATAATGCAATAGAAAGCCAAATACTTATATATTTATTAGAACAAAGAGTTAAGAAGCATGGTGTATTTTAGGCAACACAATAAAAAAATTAGAGACGAGTGTACATTATTTTCGAATATGATAACTTAGTAACGGACCAAGTTCCCCACAATGATTATATTCGATCAAATCGTATTAAACAAACATGATTAAACTTAAAATTACTATCTATATAACATATTAAAAGGCGTCGCTGTCAACGAAACTACGCCACGTGGCGCTCGCCAATGAATGTGACACGCGTCACGGTTTACAATGCACAAATGAAACAAAATATGAAAGTTCATAATAGATTTGATATTTAATATTTCAAAGTAATGGATAATAAAGTCTTGTAATCATATGGTATGAGCTTTTGATTTGTATCGTTTATTTACTTGCACCAAAACTATGACATTGTTATTTTTACCTAAGTCTTCTATAATTGTTTTGCTTTTTTAATTAGTAACTTATTTACAATCCATGCAATATAATTTCGCACTAAACAAAATACACATTAATTATGAAAAACAAACAAAAGCATATTTAATAATTGTAGCCGACCTAAGGCATTGCCCGGGCCAAAATTCTAGTTGAAACTTAAATAACGAACATATGAGGCACATACATACTTGAACTTGATCACACCTGATTTTAAGAAAAATTCTAAATTTAATTGGCATATATAATTTGAATTGATGATTATACTTGCTTTTGTTCAACATATTTGAACATTAGAATATATAATTCGATCTTTTGGCACAATTGAGTCTTAGAATTAATTATAAGATCATGTATACTTTGTATAATGGTTCAAAATAAAAAAATTGTAATGTATTACTACATTATTTACAAACAATATAGAATTATAAAAGGAAGTCAAAATAGTAACTTCATTCAATCCTTGAGATATTCATTTAATTAGGTGTGAAGTTGTTAAAACGGAATAATAGTAAGGTTTGGATGATTCCAAACCGTGTTATATATAATTTAATTAATTTAGTTTATGCACTTTCTTTCTCAAAACAATAATATACTTAGGTACTATTTGGCAACCTATTTTAGTCACCTTAAATAAGTAGGTTCTAAACTTAAAAGCCACCATAAATAAAAAGTTGTGTTTGGGGTTTGAGATGAAATAAAAATTTAAGCTAAGCTCCAATTTTAACTGAAATGATTGAGTTGCTTTAATAGCAACTCATTTAAGGTGCTGAAATTTTCAGCCATCTTATCAGTTCATTCTGTTTCATCTACCTTTTCAGTTTTAACTCTATTTCATCTCATGGTACCAAACATAACCTTAATATACATGTATACACTTCAAGTTTTGTTATCTAGTATATATGAAGATAACTAGTGTAGGTAGAACTATAAAATTGAATAATCAAATTCATTTATAATAGTATGTCTTAAAACCAACAGGCCAACCACACCCTCTTTCGATTAGCATTAAAAGCAATCAAACAACCGCTGCCTTTTTAGCCTAAATGCAAATAATTGCAGTATGAGTGTATGAGACATCACAAGTTCCCTACGTAATTATGTAGAGATAGTATCATCGAAGTATGTAGTAGTAAATACGTACGACTTTATACAATCATCTTTAATTTGAAGGGTACTTTACTTCACCTACTCATCTTCCCATATTTATTATTCATGCTTTATTCATCTCCACCCTTCTTCCCCTCTCCCAACCTTTTAATGCATTTATTTTTCGGCAAAGCCTACATATACATTATACATTAAGTGTTGTTTTAAGTAAGATTTTTACCCTCCACCAACTTAAATTTATATGAGATCTTTTATATATGCCATCTTAAAATTGACTTTTTTCATATGGTACTACTATTTAGATCGACTTTCATTTTACATGTTATCACCATACTTTTGGCTTTATTATTTATCATAACATTCTTAAATAAAATGTTGTTAGTATTAAACGTCACTGTAAGGTTTTCGTGATCCTTTTTGTCTAAGTAAATATTTTTCGGTTAACGACGTTTAGGGATTAAAATGGCCCCTAAAACCATAACGAACATTTTTTTAGCAAAAAGAAATTGAAATATGCAAATTAGGCCATTTTTCTTGCATGTTAAAACTGAAAACATTTTAAATCGCTTTGGACCAATTTTAACAATAATTTTGAGCATTCGGCCTTTAAGAACTTAAATGTTCTTTTAAAACTCCTTAATTGGACGATTTGTATGGCACGAAACTTGAAAAATATGCAAAATAAAATTGCGAATATTACAATTGAGAATAAGTAAATATATAATGGCGCCATGTGGAATGCAAGTTATTTTAAAATGGTACCATATAGAATATCTCAATTTAAATTTATAATTCAAATAATTTGCTTTCATAAGATAATGCACAGTATATGTGGGATCCACGTACACTTGTGGTATACACCAAGCTCTTTACGAATGTCGGGATCGGAGTCTTAACTATGAATAGTAAATTAAACAGAGGAATGATAAATTTTAAACAGATTAAGAAATAAGTCGGAGGTGTTTTCGTCTTTTTAGTTTTTAAGCGAAGATATTACCAAATCATCACCCTACAATTGTTATACTTTTTGGCATAAAAACTAAAGTGACGAAAAAACCCCTGATTTATTCATCAATCTGTTTGAGAAATATCAACCTTCAATTAAACACATGCACTATAAATGGATCAGTCTGATCAGTTTAACTATGCTTTATCATAAGTCGTTATGACATGGTGATGAATTAGAACATTCACATGTCGATGGGATTCATAAGTCGTTAACAAAAGAAGGGGAATGAGATTTCCCATCAGTACACTGTACGTAGCTCTTTGTTTTGGCTGATTTTTTTTGGTAACCAAGAAAATTAAAATGAAACATCGTTCTTAAATGGACTATATATAATATTGTTAATTTGTTATGTATTGTCGTTCACAAGTTTAGTCATACATGATAGCAATGTTGGATCATGGATGATTTAACCACTAAATCACACTCTTTTTAGGATAGCTATTATATACTTAACCATCATCACTTCACCGCTACAGTCGTACACAATTGTTAAACTGAATCCACAAATTTGTTGTCCCACAACATGGTATGTGTATCATATGTGTGCCACTAGTTTCTATTGCTTGGTTAAATTAATACCATCTATCTTAAATTCAAAAATATAAAATGGTTATATTGATATTTGATTTTAACCAAGAAAAGTGAGTGACACACAATTGATACACACTTTACGGTCTGGAACAATAGAACAATAGATTTTGACTCGTTAAACTATATTCATATTTCATGCCATCACAATGTACCAAGTATATGATCTAGGGGTAGGACTAGAAGTAAGAGTGCAAGGCTAGGAGGTTGAGAACTACAAATATATATATATATATACACTTTTACTATATTATAGGTTTATGTTATGAGGTTACATCATATATGTCAATGAAAGGGATGAATTTGCATACATAGAATACATAAACATATCCGTAAATTGATACTTTGATAGTGTGGGGGGTCACTTAATTTGGTCATAAAAAATTGAGCCAAAAAATTTGGTTGGGGATGCTTAAAATTAGCTCAAAAACATGGTGGGGATTTAAGTTGTCGGCATTTGAATTCTCTATTGAGGGTGCCCCTTTTATTTTGGGGTTGTTTATCTATTTGTTACGTAAAAATAAGCTTTCCGTACCCTATCTTATACTTCCAATAACTTCAATTCCAACCTCCCTTGTCTTTATTAGGAGGCCTCCTATTTTTTAAGATTTTTCCACGAGTGATAATGGATGCATGCATCATTATTTTATATATGTTCATGTGGTTGAGTTTAACTATAGGCGTGGTGACAATCGGGTCATTTGGGCTATTGTGGTTTGGTGTCTAGTTATGTTTACGCCTTTTTGTATCATAAGTTAATTTTATCCATGTTTTTTTGATTGTTTGGCTCGAGTTGATCAAATTAAATGACTTGAGATTGAGTTTGGGTTTTAGGTCATGGGATCATATGCAATTTTCATTCTAAACAAAATATGAGAAAGATGGATTGATCAAATCAATCATGTTGCGACCGGTAAAGCTAATAAAACACAAGGTAACTAATAACCATAAATTAAAATTGCTATAAAACCCTAACACTTATTGATTAAAATAGTTAAGTATAGTAATGGTCGATATATATCCACCACATGATCGAAGTATACTAAAATAAAAAGACAACCATTATGGTCATTTATCTTAAATTCTTAACATATGACACAAATCAATCTAAACAACACTCATGGCTTAATATCAATCATTAGGATATTTATAGCCCTTGCTTGATTTAATTGGAGTATATATCAGTCAAAGGAACGTTTCTATGCAAATGTATACATGCAAGGCAATGTAGTTCCATGAACATAAGATGGTTGACTTTCACTATCTTAATTATTTTAGGGCAGAGTTGACTTTTTCTTTGCATGCAGATCGTTCTCATCACATCACTATATTATTATTATTGAAGTGGAAAGAAGTAAAAAGACACTAATAATAATTAACCACGTGGCCTTCAAAAAGTAGTGTTCCACGTGTTACATTATTATTGACTTCAATGCCATTGACTTTTTTATCATTTGTTATTTCTATTTTTTTTTTAATGATGCATGTCTTCTTAATATAAAGCACTATGACTAATGATTGTATTGCTAGATTATACTCCTTTTATTTTTTAATATTTTTTGTGCTTTGACTTTCATCATTTTTATTGTATTTTTTAAACATCAATATCTATCCTATATTCCTATACTCTATAAAAAAAATTATAAAAAATTGATGAGACGATTTTAATAACATCCTAAATGACTTATATTTTTTTTATACGTATCATTGAAATGTTTGATGTTAATTCCTCTCTTCTTATACCATAGATTCCAAATGTAAAGAAGTTATAGGAACGGATGGAGTATTATTCAAGGGATTATATTTTCGTAGTAGGTTGATTCAAATAGTATGGATCATAAATTAGACGTGTGTCGTTTAGCTTTTTTGGCGTGTGTCGTTTAAGTTTTTTTTTTTTTTTTTTTCATCTCCAATAAAAAAAACGTTTATGATTTGTGTTAAAAGAAAACAAATATGTAAGCACTATTATGATGAAGTAAAAGTACAAATATTTCTTTCATTCAAGTCTTTAAAATCTAAGTTGAACTTATTATTAATAGTACATACATAGTACTACGTACATAATTCAAGCCATGCATAGCTTGTTAGTTGTTAGTTGCTACACCAAAAGTCAACTGCAAATCTGCAATCATAAACGAAACAAAGAAAAGTCAAAGAGTGATTGCATATTCTAATATTTTTTATAAAAAAAAAGCGGTGTTTTTTAAGCATCTTCTCAATGAATTGATTGCAATGGCATATTCGTTCGAGGGTGATAAAACCATAGACAATATATACGCCACATTTTTGTATATATCAAGGTATACAATTTGATGGTAGAATTTAATTAATTTGATAACTACTAAGTGATCATATGCTATGGTTTTTTAGCTTGACAATAGCATATAACCTTTATAAAAACTTCTAATGCTATGATTTTCTTAAAATAAAAAAAATTGCAATATATACTGGCTCTGTAATCGGTTACTTGCAACAAATGGATATTATTTGTTAGACACAAACAATTCATTTGTTACAAGTAATCGGTTACGGAGGTAGTATTTAGATATATTTTAAATATCATTCCGAAACTGAACATTAATAAGCTAACAAAATAAATTGAAATCCTAGATTTTTCATGGACTAGCTAGAGACTAGATTGAAGTAACTTACTTAGAGAACTAACTCAAACAAAAGCTTAAGCTGGTAGTTCACTACACCTCCTCACACGAGAGCTCGTTGGGCTTGAAATGTGGATGCAACATGGGCTCCCATACTTAGCGTTTTATAATTCCACTTAGAAATAAGGGGTGGATGAGATTTGAAATCGTAACATTTGTGTCACGCTGGCGTTGATACCATATTAAAAACCAACTATTTAACCAAAAGTTTAAGCTGATGGTTGAAGTCAAAGAACAAGTTAAGTTTTATACTCTATCACTTACTTCTCTCCAATATTTTTGAGATTGAAAATAAAATTGTTGTTTGATTGTTTCGAAGTTTTGCAACTTTTATCCATTAAGAATTAAATGTTTTTGAATTTCAAATTCGCATGATATAATTGGTAGTGACGGAAGATGATTATTATAAGTAGCCTGACTAATTAACTCATCAAGCCATTATACATACAAGTCCAATACACTCTAATAGAGTTGATAATTGCTATCTCAAAAATTATGTACTAATTGTGTGCCACTTATTTCAATTGGTTGAAATCAATAATATCATAACTAATTATACTTTTTGAATTTAAATTAAATTAAAACCTAACCTATAGATCAAGCGTCATCATTATATACTTCGTATAATTTTAAATATATTAATATGGATAAAATTAATTTTAAATAAGATCAATCAAGAGTCATTCCAAAATTTGTTGATAAATTCAAACACTGCAAGTATATATTAGCATTTCAATTGCCACTCATATATAGTCTCATACCTAGCTACAAGTCTACAACTTAGATATGACTCGAGTAAAGCCAAAATTAGAATGCAAATTTGAATTAGTTCTCAAGTCAATTAAATACAATAACTTTTTTAATAAAATATATATATAGAGTTGCACTATAAATCTAATACGTACAGTTGTATTACGTTACTTTATCATGCAAATAAAGAATTCATAATGCTAGTAATATCTAAATCTAATTAAGCATTTTTTTCTCCCACTAATAATTTCTACTTTTTTCGCATCCTACATGTTGAACTCACGTAACTTGATCTATCTAAGATATTGATTTCATCTACTCTAAATTCTTTGTTGTTTGAGGTCAGTTTTGTTTTGGGTTGAGGCTTGGGTCATGACTGAGGACCGAGATAGCGCGCCTAAAGTAAAGAAGTGAAATAAAGTTGTAACTACTATCATTAAAATTTTGCTAAATTTTTATTTATCGATAATTTCAACAATTCTGGTCGATCCCTAACTCCTATTATATCAATTATATCGTTATATCGATTGGACCTTCTAATTAGAGATTAAAATTTGTAATTTTGCAGAATCACATACACTATTCTACTCCCCACTCCTCTGCTCCCTATCTAGCTAGATATGCTAGCATAGGACAAATTAAAGCTACTCCGTAGTAAACATAATCAATAACTTATTTGTTTGGGTACATTATAATTTATTTCAATTCAACAACTCCATAGTCGATTCCCAAAGATATACAATGAGTAAAAGGCAATACTGTGTGATATAGCTGGAATTTCCAACAATGAAACATGATTAGCCAATAATCTCCCAAAGTTTTGGTTCATCATGGAAAAAAGTTTAAGATATCATAGTGTCATATCGAAAAGTTGTTAATAAAAGATTAATTAAAGACTACATTATCACTATTATACTCTTTCATTTTTGTTTTTGACGGAAAAAAAAGACAACATTACTATATAATTAGAGGGCAACTTTAAAAAAAATTGATTTAACCAATAAAAAGAGATATATACTAACACAAAAACCAAAATAAAGAAGGTGGATAAGAATCTAGTCAGAGTTGCAGCAAAATTAACAAATAAATATCATATACTACCTACCTAGGTTGCACTACGCACACGCCTTCAATATGCCGTATTCTGTATCCGATACCAACACATGTTGGACACACGTATCCATATTGACGTAATTGATTAAGCTCATTCGAGTATTTCATAGCTTTTGAGTTATTTTTTCCGATTTAATTATTTATGTCTTTTAAGTTTTTAGTAATTATTATGCTTAATAATCATATTACCATCACCAAATTTGTTATTTATCACTATATTCTATTGAAATTAAGTAAAAATTTATATATTTTGTTATTGTTTTCTTTCACGTATCCGTATTATCAATTTTTTTAATGACTTTTTATCGTATCCGTTTTATGTCTGTATCTGTACCGATATTTTTTTTTGCAACCTAGCCACGTACTTCATATATGCATCACAAATTTATAATATCACATCTATGGTGTCAAACTGTCAATTATTAATTATATATATATATATGCGCGTATTATTAATTAAATAATATAGAAAAGGAAAAAAGGTTATTAGTTTTTATTATTAGTCAGTTCTCCTCTCATAAAAAAGGCAAATTACGGCTGTAATCAAATATCAAAAAAAGTCACTTTAAAAAGAGATGCACAAAAACCTAATCTAAAAAGTTTATACTTCGTAAATTATAACTTTGATGGTTTGCTAGCATGATAGTGATCTTATGACATTAAATTATTGCCTTTTTGCGTGTTTTATTTTGTTTTTAACTTCACCCGGGGGCACTCTCATCATCTCAGTGATCATCTTGCTCTAGGCTCTAGCTCCATAAACAAGTTAGGGAGTACGGGCTTATGAACTGAATTGAACCGAAAGTTTTTTAATAAAGGATTAATGAGTAGCAAAATAAGGAAAGAGCTGAACTAAACTGATTGGAGCTGAACTGAACTGATTTTAAGCTGAAGTAAACAAACCCTACCTAGTTTTTTTTTTTTTTTTTTTTTTTTTTTTGGTGTTAGAGAGTCCTAAGGGCGGGGTAAGGATAGGTATTAAGATTTTCGGAAATCGAAAGGAAATTTTAATCACTTGAAATATCCCTCACTCTCTTAGCGAGTACCTAGTTAGCTAATTGTTTTAGCTGGTTTTACCTATTGTTTGCCGATTTGACGAATTGTTTGCATTAGCTATATTTAGCGACATGATTGTATAATGGTATTTAGTAAATGAAGTTTTGCATTAGTTCTACGTCTCTCAAGACTAGATTGATCAGTGAAGCAAAAAAAAATTCAGCAAACTATATGAGTTGATTAAATTTTTTGAATAATCTCTATGATCGAGTTGGTTAAAAACTCAATAATAAGCTAAAACAAGGCTATATATATTATACTCGATCTGTGAGGTTTACGCCTTAACTGTTGATCTCTAAATCTCAACATTTCTTACAATAAAAATGAAAAGATTTAAGAGAAGATCTAATCAATTGAATTATTCATTACCCTTATAATTAGTGTATTATGTCATCACTACCGCTCCATAAACCTTTTATTTTACCATCTTCACTTTTATCGTTACTGTCACTTCATTAAAAAAAAAAAAAAAACATAGTCAACATCAAATAGAGTCTAGATTCATCATAATATTTAGGGTGAATGAATGATGGATAAGTGTGTAGCTAGCAAATTAGCAATTTGCATTGTAATGTACTAATGTCATTATAAAGTCACTTTAATTTCTTTTATTAAGAATTTCGTACGACGTACCATTTGCAAATTGCGACTTGGGATACTTCCTACTTTGTTACTTGTTAGTTAGTTAGGTGTTTATTACTAAAAGTATTACTTTATTATGCAACTTGTACGTGTGTGCATTCCTGCATGTGTTTCTTGGAAGCAAAGGACTAATTTTCAACACCATCATAACTTTTTGGCAATTATGTGTTTTGGGTAACGTTGGATATTTGAATGTTTGCACATATATCAATGCATTTGTTTGACCTTAAATAACTTTTGTTGTGTATATGTAAAAATTATAATAATTGGATGTAAATAACGTATTTATTGAGACGAATTAAACAAGATCTCATATGACTATATTGTATTTTATATATTAATAGCAATTTAGAAGATTCCCTTATATCATATATAATGCCAAGATTTCAAACGTATTAAACATTTAGGAATGGAGGGAGTAGTATTTTTTTTTTGTTTTTCCCAAATAGAGTATTCATAAATTAAATTGGTTGTACCAGCTTACAAATGTTATAAGATATGTATTATTAAGGAAACAATGCTATAACTACTTAGTAAATAGTCAACCCACTCAAAATTAATATATATATTTATATATCTAAAGTAAAATAATTGGAAAGTATAGCCGTATAGGAGTGCCGCGTAGTATTTTATCCCTTATAAACCAATAATGTTTGAGATAATTAATTTCTTTTTGGTTTTATTAATTATCATGCCACATAAGTAATTAATAAAAACCAAATGAATGAAATGATACATAAGCAAATTTAGCAAGTAATATAAAAGATAAGTACTTAATAAAAATTGAGACGAGTCTAACAAGATCTCATATAACTATATCTTGTCCTACATATATGTTGCGATAATGTTTCAAACAGAAGTGATGAATAGTACGTGGGAATGAAAATATTTGATGGGATGAAAAAAAATAATTTTTTATATTATTTGTTAAATAATAATACTTCTATCTTTTAAAATAAAATATTGTACTAGTCCGGACATCGTAGGAGTTTCTACACTAGTACACATAAAATACAAATGTTATAACTATTTTACTTTATTATTCGGGGTTTAATTTAAAAGTCACAAGACAATGTGTATCCATACTTCGAAAATAATGCACAGTAATGCAAACGTTATACGATGTATGTATGGGTGATCAACTCAACTAGTAGAAAATAGAGACCCACTAATCAGTAATCACGGCCTTTTCTTGGTGCAATCAATGCGTGAAAATGTCAATAAACTAGAAGTCAATTTGATATCAACCAAGTTTAGATTATACACCTCGTCACCTCTACCTTTGGGGCTTTGGGTTCACTCTTGTTTTATTATATTGCGAAATTGTTTCTCCTATTAAAACATATCAATACTAATTTAAGTAAATTCATGACAACTTGTTTCTCCTACTAAAACATGTCAATACTAATTTAAGTAAATACATGACAACTTAAAACTAAGGTTTGATTGTGTCAACTTAATTTTATGTCAAAATCAAGTCATATAAAATCGATTTCACAATCACTTTGAGATCAAGTTACTTGAATTACATACGATTATACGAAAGTGTTTTTTGCCCTCTTTTCCAAAAATTTAGTCTAGGACTCATCCAATCCACAAATATTAATCTTTATTATACATTAAAAAAAGTGTCAAGTATAGTATATCATCAAGAAAGAAAAAGGAAAAAGAAAAGTGACAAGTATGACTTAGCTTAGTTCGTTCACTTCATTGTAGGAAAGGAGCTATAGTAGGAAAAGCTAAGCAAATTAATCAATACATGATTTTGTCATACACTCATACTTTTAAGTCTTAACCAATTCCAAATTAGAAAATCATACTCCCTCCGTTCTTTTTTAGTTGCAACATTTCACTTTTCATACTTGCCGAGACACATTTTCAATAATTTATAACTCTAATTATATATATGCATAAATTATAAAAAGTACATATTAATAAAGTGCCCATCAAGGCGAATCAAACGAGAACCATATTGACTGTATTCCTCTTTATACATTGATCATAAAATTAGTGCAACTTTTGAAATGTTGCAACTAGAAAAAAAAAAAAAAACAGAGGTAGTAATAATTATTGCTTATTGTCCAACTAGTAGCCCCATGAATCCATAACACCCTCATGGGCCTCATATGCCTTCCATAGATTGTCCCAAAACTCGCATAAGGTTTATATAGTATGTCACACAAACAAAATAAGAAGACAACTTGATAAGTGCTTAGCTGATACATCGGCCCGTGTACTTGGCCCAATGGGTACAGCCTCATGGCCCATTTAGACTTTACAGGATTTGCTTTGAAGGGAAGACTTCATGTATCAGTTGTTGTTATATCACCTTCATTCCATGGCAATAGCATCAGTTGGCGTGAATTCATCTCTTATGCAACATAATTTTGCTTTAACTCTAATCATCATGTACTAAATCTTTGGAATGAAGAGAATATGTAGCTAAACATACATAATTCACTTCATTGCACCAGCTTTGCCACCCAATGGCAATCATAGCTCATGACCCTATATTACTCGCACTCTTTATTTATTTCACATCTTATATGTATGTCAAAGACTCAAAGTGTTTGAGACTTAGTCCTTAGATATCGTCGAAGCGCTTGGAATGAGAGATAAAGATAAGAGGGATAAATATGAGGGATAAGGGTAAATAATTGATGCCGAGATAAATATTAAAATTTGGTGCTGATAAGGATTGAGAATTTACACTTAGCCCTTGACATACGTGCATGGAGAATAAAGTTGAAATAAGTGGTAAAACTTTCATATTGTCCTTACTAACTCTTTTCTAATCATTTTTCCCATTCAATTTCATTTTAGGGTTGTTTGATTGTTGGACAAGGAGAGGGGATAGAGATTTCGTGTCTCACTTATTCCCTATCAATTGTTTGTTTGGATAGATATGTTAAAACTGGTGAATACGAATTTGAATAATATCATTTTTTATCCCCATAAATTCATATGGGGGAGGTGGCAGCCTTCTACTAGATTGGAAATATTTACCAACAATGCAAAATGTCATTTTTACCTTTTTTTTATTTTTTTATTATACATATTAATACTCCTTTGTCCACTCACGATTATAACAGGAGCAATAGTATAATTTATTGTTTCAATTCTTTTCCCTATTTTATATAACAAACATGTAACATAACATGTCCCACAATAATTCCATTATCAACCAAATCCCGAATACGAAAATTATTATTTTTATTTCTCTCATCAAATCCTTATCCTCTTTTCAACTTTTATCCTTATTCTTATTCCTCAACCATACCACATGACAAATGCTTTGTAACAATAGTTTTTAGTACTCCATAGTATTTTTATCCTTTTCACTGGGATTATACCATTTCATTAGGTATAATTTTGTTGTGATAAAATAATAACCTATCCTTATCCCTTCAAACAAACATTACATTTTTATATCCCACACTTAAATTCTTATTCCTATAGTTCTCTTCTTATTCTTTTTAAATGATCTTATCACTCCCTATTTAATACCTATAAAACAAACACCCGTGATAAATCAATAAGACACTTTATTTTGAACTAAATTCATTCATATTTCTATTTTTCAAAAAATAACTATGTTCCACACTTATTAAACTGTAACTCATATAATCGTATCCAATATTTAAACATTCATTTATAAGTGTCCGACACTTCCGACAGGATCCAAATCACCAACACTCCGATCCTAAATCAATTACTTTACAATAAACTCAAAAATAATTTTGGGAAAGTAACTTTACATTTGAATAGTACACATACACACACAAAAGTACAATAATCCAACATATGCTTACTCACTCACTAACTCCTCAAAAATCAAAATTCCACACATCTTCTCCTTCAATTATTTACGAAAACCCTAATTTCAATTGATTTTCCCCAAATTCTTTTACAACGATCTTCATCATCAATTCATGGCAAACTTAATCTCAATAATTTATCAATTAATCGACTAAAAGCTTTAATTTGATTATTCATTCAATCAAATTAATATGGCATGGGGAATTCCATTTCAGGAAACCGTGAAATCAAAGCCATTATTCGTCACAATATATGCTGCGGTTATAATCGGAATATTCCTCACTTCTGTTTACTTTTTCTCTACAATTTATTCGTCTAATTCTCCTGGTGCTTCTACTATGTCGTTTTCTACCTCATTTTCAAGTATTTTTACTTATCTCTATTTTTATTGTATTTTGTTTTTGTTTTTGATTTTTGTTGATTGTTTTGTTTAATTTTTGTATTTTAGCTATTTGTTGATTATTTGATTGATTTTTATTTGGTTTGGTTTCAATGTGTTGTGTTTATGTTGATTGTTGAGGTAGATGTGTTTGTGTGAGGGATAGAAAAACTCGACTTGGAGTACGTGTCCAAGTGTCGGACACGACCATTTTATAATATGGCTAACGTCCAAGGATAGAGTGTCCGATACGAGTACGAGGGGGATGGTATTGATGTTAATTCTGTCGTGATTTAGCTGTTGCGGTGCTCGTTCGAGTTAGATTTTGACCATGTAATTAATTGATTTGGCCATGTTAATTGGAAGTTTGAATTTTGTTATGTTTGGAATTTTATGTATGTGGACAATGTAAGACCATTTCCTCTTTCTTGATTAGGAATTGGTGATCATGTGTTGTAAGTTTTATGGAGAGTGAAGCCGAAGTGTGGAAGTTTTATTTAGTGCAGCTTTCGGTGCTTTAGCAATTTAGCTTATAGTGATTTAGGGTGTGAGTATGAGATGATGGTGCAATCCATTGATTGAGGTGTAGGAAAGTATCGGAAATTTGTTACATGCTCTTTTCCGTAAAAGGATTTTTATTCGATGGACAAATAAGTTTTGCTTGATACAAATAAGTAACGCAAGTTCAAATATGGGTCAGGAGGTACTGATAATGTTGATCCTATTATAAAATCAAGTTACGATGAATGCAGATTAGATCAAGATATGTTAGTTTAATTTAAATGCAATAGGTTCCAGTAAGGGCTACCTAAGTGGCCTAGTTCAGTTCACAAGTGCAATAAGTTTAGCAAAGGATAGGTCTTAGGGTCCAATGATGAGATATAGTTAGTTGATTTCTAAGTTCAGCAAGTCAAATTCAGGCAGAGGGATACATAAATCTTAGGGAAGGATTGGAATGGGATATATTCATCAAGGGATGGTAGTCTTTAATAGTGGTAAACTTAATTTTCATTCTGTTATTGCCTAGGTGCCTCCTTTTTTTTTCTTTTCGTGGGTGATAATCGACTTAAAAATGAACTTGATAAAAAATGGTAGTTGACTAATCAGAACCATGAAGGTAGGATTAAGAGTTTGGCTCCATTTGAGTTCTACTGTTCTATGTTGAAAATATGAAATTTTATGTGGAAGTGCAAACTTGGCTGATGATGTTGAAGAAGTCAATGTAATGTATTATATCCATGGAGTACATTTTGGAATTCAAATACCTACGTTTTCATAGTTTACACAGAGTTCCAGTTTGCTGCTTAAAGAGAGAAAGGTAAATAACCAATGATGTATGAGTGAGCTATGAAGAATGGGATCAGCCCTCAGCTATTGAACTTGTATATGGATGGCTGGGGCATGGTGCTGGGAAGGCAAACGGACCCTGGGATGTTTTGCAGATGGTAGGGATGGCAAGGGCGAGTGGGGTATGGCTGGGAAATCTATTTTAAGAGAGACACTGGTTATACAAGTGAGTGTTTCAAAATTTCAGTTAGATGAGCAGTCCTATTTTTAAGACTAGAAAGAGTGCTTCCTGCTGAATCTGGAGGAGAGAAAACAGCATGCATTTCATGGTAGAATGTGCAAACTTAGGGATTTATAATCCATATGTGGCCAGGTGTGAGGTGTCACATACTCTCCTGGAAGAATTTGTTTTAAAATTAATTTTAAATTTTGGGGGTGGGTTGGTATGAAAGAAGACTTTTCTGATTATTTTTCCCATTTTCTGGAGGCTGGAACCTGTGTGTGTGTGTGTGTGT